>CAUHTR010008201.1:0-71590 GCA_959609185.1 Schmidtea polychroa | reverse complement strand
ATGAAAATTTTAATGAAATATTTTTAAAGTCAAATTTAAATGAAAGTTTTTAAAGTCAATTTTTAATTTTCTAAGACAAATTTAAATGGAAATTTTAATGAAATAATTTTCAAAGGTAAATTTAGATGCAAATTTCAATGATAATAAAAATAATAGTAATAATAATAATAATAATAATAATAATAATAATAACAATAATAATAATAATTCAACAATCAGTTAACAACAACCAGCTACTAAATATTTTTAACTAGGTGCTAACAAATAAGTACCAAATACTTACAACTAGATACCAAGTACCAGTTACCAATCCATTAAGTACCATGTACTAACAACCAAGTACTTACAACCAACTAAGTATTCCTTATTGAATTTTATCAAACGATTTTTAAATTAATTTTTTATCTGTCTTCAAAAATATTTTTAATTACAATCAGTAGAAAAAACTTTTTCTAAATGTCGAAATTTAACAAAAATGATAGAATTACATCAAAAATAAATAACTGTCAACTCAACATCACACGGAATTGAGGATAATTTAAATTACAACGAAAGACTATGGAATTCTAATTTACAAAACATTTTTCTTTTAATTGATTACTACTAACATATTGCAATGTAAAAATTGTATTAAATAAATAGTTATTGTCGATTCGTTTTATTATATATACTCGGAGTTTATCCGACAGTATGTTTTGACCCTCTAAGGGTATTGGTCATACGGGTATTGATCGTAATGGTATTAGTCACACTCAACCCCCACCTACCAATTAACTAGTCACCATGTACTAACAACTATTGGATTCGTCGAAATATCACGAAGGAATGTAATTGATAATTAATATCCTCACTTTCGAAAAAAGCAGCATTTGAAAAACAGTTCGTGTAATTGGAAATAAATATCAATCTTGCATTTAATAATAACGAGAAAAATTTAATTAATAAATCAGCAAATTTTTATAAAACGAATAAATCTATAATAATAATAATAATAAAGGTTTTAATCTCATGATCTCATCAAAACAAATGATGATGAGGAAGTGTTACTGGCCATTGATAATGAATGGAGTAATCACCTCTTGGATATTCGGTTTTTTGATATATGGAACTCTTACAACGAGATCTAGCATTAGATGATCTATTATTGTGATATTTTGGACAACTTGTATGTGGCCTTCCAACTTTTGTTGATGTTGATATTGTTGATTGATCTCTTGACCGGTTACTGAATAAGCTGATAGTAGATTTAGGTCTCACAAATTCATGTATAAGTTGAGCTCTCGAGTGGCCAGAATTTATAGAAGCCTAAAAATTTGATATTAAAAATAAAAAATTGCAAATTATATATTATTTCAATTTAAACAATAATAATATAAATAAATAAAATTAAATGATTACAATATCAATATAAACTTTCAAATAATTTATCGATAGCGATATTATTTATAAAAATTCTAAGACCGGTAAATATTTGATAATATTTTTTTCCACAGAAAAATCCTTGACATTGTTACTATGATGGAAGCGTACATTGTCCATTATCAATATGACATTTTGCGCATGATTTGTTGGTTGTATGTTTCCAAAAATTCTACTAGTTTTTCGGTGTTATATCAATTAACTTATTATGACAAATATTTTCTGAAAATAAAATTGAGAGGAGGGAAACATTTCTTACGTGGTTAGCTGGAACAATTATAACAGCATATCGAAACCGCTTTCATCCAAGAAAAATATTTGTGAATTGTGAATTAATCGTATCTTATAGGCAAAACCTAAAGATACACCACTTGAAATGTTTTTGATGGACATGACAATTACAAACTATAAAGAAAGTTGTTTCAAACTCCCTGAAAGTTCAAAATAGAGTTCAGAGAAACATATCAAGAAATGAATGAAGGCAAAATATAGGTTGCTATTGAAAAAAGAAAACATTTGGACCAAAACTTATACTTTTTGGAAAATTTTATATGAAATTATCACAGTAAAATTCCTTCGAAAATGATCATTACAATTTTAGGCATTGCTTATATTTTAATGTCTTTATTATACAAAAAACTTAGTCACAAAGTATGTATGTAATGCATATTTATAGTGTCAATCATTTTATCATTAGAAAGCATAGTAAACATTTTTTTGTTTTTCAAATAGGAAGTTTTTGTTTTAATGTTATCCAGGAAACCACCCCAATGCCCGATGTCATTAAAAATGAAATATTAGAATCATTACAATTAAATTTTCAAACAGTGGCGGATTTAGATTTTGGTGCGTGGGGGGAGCGAGGAAAATTTTCAGAGGGCGCCACAAATTATGAAGATGGTACTACTTATTTTCACGAGTATTGAGTGAATACTAATATTATTATAAAGCATTACAAGTGTTACAAGTGTATCCAAGACAGTGAAATACGTTTCACATTTGAAGCGTGTAGTTGGATCATCAACCCTTTCATCCCTGTTAAGTTCACTTGCCATGCGTTTCATTTTTGCAACTCGCTTTTCTTTAAATTCTGTTTCAACATCTAGTAAGGAACAATTTTTGATAATAAATGATTTTACAGCAACATTTAGACTTTCAAAAGCTTTATCACTTCTCATATCAGCAAACTTATTTCTGGACACATAAATCAATTGTTTTGCAAATGCAATATCAATGTCCTTTCGTTGCAAATAGTTTGATAACACAAAGATATTATCTAACAGCTTTTGTAGAAATAGCATCAGAAAAACAAAAGAATATTTTGTTATCAAAATAGATAGTCCCATAGCTTCTGCTCTGACACTTCCTTTGTGTTCTTTTGATTCCCCAAAATTTATATCTTCTAGAGTAGATATAATAGCGGAGAATGATCCAACAACTGCATCAACTGCATGCTTTCGGCTTGCCCATCTTGTATCTACTGTCGATTCATATCGAGACTTCTGATGTTCTTCGAGAATATGTAGTCGTGGTAGACTTGATGTAAGGAAAGTATACAACTTTTCTGTTGTACCAAAAAACAACTGAACATCACTGTTAAGAGACATTGCTTCAATAGTCACCAAATTCAATGCATGAGAACAACAGTGAACAAAGATGGCATTTGGTGAAAGTGTCTCTATCTTATTTTGAAGACCATTTTTAATCCCAGACATCACAGAGGCACCATTATATGCCTGTCCTCTACAAAGTGTAATGTCAATGTTTCGCTTTTGTAACTCCGTTAATAATATATTAGAAAATGCTGCAGCATTACTGTTTTCCAACGCGTAGAAGCCTATAAATCGTTCAACAACTTGTCCTGATTTTAACACTAATCTTAAAGAAACTGACATCTGATCAACTCTGGATATATCAATTGTTGAATCAACAATTAGAGAAAAGAATTGTGCAGACCTAACTTCATTATCAATATTTGCGGATAATTCTGAGGCAAGTGATTGGATTAGGTCATTTTGTACATCATGACATAAATAAAGTTCATTTTTCTTTTCAAACTTTAGATGATTGTCCAAAGTGGAATCATATTTAGCCAATAAAAATAGCAATTCACGAAAATTTCCAGTATTACTACACCTGTCAGAGCCAGAATTTTCTCTGTGTCCTCTAAATGGCAAACCTTGTTTTGCTAAAAAAAACGTTGCATCTACCATTCGTTTCAAAACTTCTCTATTTTTTTCCACTTGATAACGCTCCTGACTGATCAAACCAGATATCACAGTTTTATCATTTGAAATGTGATATTTAGCCAGCAAATATTGACATATTGCACTTTGATGTTGATTGGAAGTTTCATGTTTAACGATTTTGTCCATGCCTTTTTTCCAGTTATAAACTCCAAAATTTGGGTCGAACCATTCCTTGCTATAATTTTCAGTTTTACAATCAGCGAATAACCAGCAAGCTTGGCAATGCATTTTTTGATTTGTTGGTGAATAGACAAGCCAGTTTCTTTCCTCCTTCATACTACCTTTTCCAAAACATTTTGTGTACCAAGAAATTTGAAACTTGCATCCCAATTCATCTGTCGGAAATTGAAATGGTTCATTGAGTCCAGGTTGACATGATCTGATTTCAAACAATTTTCGTATCAGTTAATGTAGAGTCCTGGATCTGTAGTTTTAATAATATAAATATTTTGCAAAGAAGGGCAGACTGAAGTTTGAGAACAATTTTGATAATGATGACGAAATGAACGATACACCAAGTACAAGTACTAGTTCAAAACCACCTAACTAATCAAACACCAAGGAAACTAAAGTTCGTCATTAGTATAATGACAGAAAGTTATGTTCTAGTTTGGCATGGAGTGGGGATGAATACTTCTTTTACCAGAGTACATTGTATACGGTGAAAAGCTCTCAAATAAAGATATGGTTCCCAACAAAAAGAAACGTCACTTCCTGTCCAATCATCAACTACTTCAAGGTAAAAAAATGATCATTTTAAATGAATGATTAACCAAAAAATAAAATAAGCTACAACATTTTAGAAAATAATGAGGGTTTCAGATAAAGTTCATCAACCAAGTTATAAACTAGCCCAAATTTTAGCACAGTAAATGAAATCTCTAATTTTTGACCGCTTCCTAGGTAATCCTACAAACGGTGCTTCGTAATCATAATAATAATAATAATAATAATAATAATAATAATAATAATAATAATAATAATAATAATAATAATAATAATAATAATAATAATAATAATAATAATAATAATAATAATAATAATAATAATAATAATAATAATAATCTTTACCCATATAAATATAAAATAACTCTTGTTATTAAATTATATTTCTTAGAGGGGGGCCTCATTCTATATTTAGGCTAATAAGAAAAATTAAATTAATAGCTAATTAAATTCATAGATATATTAAAAATATAAGATTTATGAAAATTATTATATAAATAAATAGTTATTAATTATTATTAAAAATACTTCAATTTCATTAAGATAAAATTACTTTGACAGAATTAGAAGTCCTATTTTCGTTAACAGAATATTTTGCTGTTTCATTTTTCACACTTTGAGATCTGATTGCAATATCTTTTGAATCGGTTTCTATATTAAAAGTGTTTAAAAATATTTTTGTGACAAAATGTTACCTGAAAATGGTGATTTTCTACTTATAATTTGATTGATTTCATTGTTAATAGGTAATGTATCATCTCGGTGAAATCCTGGTAAGTGGTGCAGTCGGCAAGTAAGAAAGATTCTGAAATTTACTTTTTACAATTATTTAGGAAAACAGAAATAAGTACGCAGAAGGATGTGGATTATTCATTCTGGTTGGTGAAGTAGGCCGAAGTTTAGTAGGTTCATCCATATGTTTGATTTGAAAATTACCCAAATATGTTGTTGAAGAATTATTATCATGGAAATCAACAGTGCTCCAAGATTCTCGAGCTTTGCGACGAATATTTTCTAAAATATCATTTGACAAACTAGGCTGCAATAAAAGCCATCGTTTATTCGAAATTTCTGGTGTTAAACCATAAATAATTTTGTTTTCAATAGGGTTTGGTAATTTATTAATTCTTTCTAAATTAGTTACGGGACAATTATAGCCAGGGTTTATGTGCCCAGTTGACATTTACAAATTTAAATGAAATACGTTGCCAATAACAACAAGCAATAATAAAACAATATGAGACTATTGAAAGTTTCAGATTGAAATATAATTTCTTTATATATAAAATAATTGATAATATCTTAAACTTAAAAAATTATTTTGGTTTTTTTCCTTTCCATTAAGATACAAAATTTTATAATATATAAAAATTAAAAATATCAGTAAAATTTTTAGTCACAAATGATAGATCTTAATTTCAGGTAAAAGATCAATATTTGTGTTTAAAAGTTTTGAAAATTTAAAATATGTAGAATAGCAAGTGTAATCTGTGGGCCCACCAATCTAGATGTTGGTAAGTGTGCCTAGCGAAATCTGAAACTTGAGTAACATGTCAGATGAATGTTTCTAACCGACTAGGTATCCATGGTTACGACCATGTTTGTGATCTACGGAGTCATTGAGAGCTGAAAAGCACATGACTCTCTGTGTTAAGACTACTCCTTTTTAGACTTTCTGAGCAGGTTTCAGGCTACCGATAAAAGGAATTACGTCGACGTTCCTCAATTTCGAAGTCATTGTCTTTATGCGTTTCTGACTAATAGTTCTTCTGGTGTTTGAGTAAATTGCTGACATTTGTTTTAACGTAACTTATAGATTATGTCTATTACTTATATAAATAACAACAACAAAAACAAAAAAATAACTAGATAAAATGTACATAATCTATTTAAGCAACATCTCCAAAATAAACAAACAACAGATAAACAGAAAAAAAGTTTCGGATTGTCAAATTTACAACAAGTGTCAAAGGGTTTCTTATTTTGCAACGGCCAGCAGTTGGTCGAGATCAAATACTTCGTCTGGGTCTAAAGAGAAAGCCTTGTAAGAAGTTTGCATGTCGACTTCGGGAGGGTCGATGCTCGAGACTAGAAGACGTAAGACTGCAGATCATTTCTCCCGCTTCCTTATGTTTCATTCTGGAGCCCGAGATTTGCTTGCGCTTCGTCAATGGAGGCCCTATCTTGACTGGGAGCTTGCTGCACATAGGTCTACCAAGACTGGTTTTGGCAACCCACTAGATGATGAGGTTGTTGAAGCTGGTGGAGTTGCTACCAACATCGAACACCCCGCACAGGCTGACGAACTAGCAGTGTATAAAATTCGTGAATATCAAAAACATCGATATATTTATTGATGCTTAGTCAAGCTTTTTAATAAATACAACAACAATAATAATAATAATAATAATAATAATAATAATAATAATAATAATAATAATAATAATAATAATAATAATAATAATAATAATAATAATAATAATAATAATAATAATATTAATAATAATTATAATGTTGGTGCTTACGGGGTGTGTCATTTAAATGTTCTAGTGGTTCTTATGGATTTGGCCTCGACTTTAACAGATTCTAACAGAGAATTATTTTGATCACTCTCAATTAATCTGAATTTAAATCGATTTCACTTTTCCGAGTAATGAGTCTAGCTTTCGTGTCTTGTTGTTTAAATCGTCTTATGATATGTGTCGATTTATGTTTCAATTGTTGGTCACCTCACTCAAATTCTCGCTGGTATATATATTATTTTAAATTAATATATTATATTTAAAGTAATTTTTTAATTACTATATATATATATATATATATATATATATATATATATATATATATATATAGTTATTAAAATACTATAAAATAGTTTATTTTTAATTACTTTTTTTATATTTATTTAAATTTCTTTTATCTATAAATAATAATATTTAATTACTATTTATAATTTATTATTAAAAAATCCTATTTTATTATTTTTCTCTTTTCCCTGGTTCCTACTGAACCCCAACACTTTAATCATTTGTGAATATGTGATATACCCCATCCTGGCAGCATTTCTCATACTATCTCTTGTGTTCATAGTAATAACAATCATTAATGAATATTTATATGAAAACCTCACTTTTCGTCCTCGAAGTACTAAAAAGAAAATGAGAAAGGCTAAATTATAATAATATATAAATTAATAAAAGTAAATTCAATAAAAATAACAATAAGAAATGAATAAAATTTGATGATTTTAATAAAATACAGATAACATTGCGCTCATCATTGATCGTCTGTATTCAGACAGACAATCATAAAAAGCTGAGATTGTATCTGGGTGGGAATTTCTGTCATCATGATAAAGCAAATATTTACAAATATTTACCAAACCAGATTTGTGGGCGATAAGGCTCATGAATACATATTGCGGTAACTACATAAGTTACTACAACATGTTTCACTTAATAAAAGCCGCCTATAATGAAAACAGATCATTTATATTTAAAGGTGTGTTGCAAATTCATTAGCAGTTTATTATACGAATTTATTATTGGTTTCAAAATATTATAATAAAAAAGGACAAACACACAAAAACAGCACTAGCAATTTCTATAATAAAACACACACAAACAAGCGAAAAAAATGCACTAAAATCAGAAAATATAACCTTTTTTTTAAATTTTTATACATAAGCAAATTAATTTTAATAAAGTATGTGGCTATTTATACATACTGTATGTATAAATAGCCACATACTTTAATAAATTTAAAAATCTTGATGCCATTTATTTAATTATTTATTAATTAAAAATTATTTTACAATGATTTTTCCATTAAAATAAAATTTCCCAAATTTAATGACTGATACGCAGAAAATTATTTAGCTACTGAAGAAATAACTGAAACTTAATCAATTCCAATATTAAATGTGGGAAATTTTGATTTTCAGAGACTTTCTCGATTTTCTTTTTCAGATGTTGAGATACTTGGATGTTAAGTTGGGAAATACTTAAATATATTCATTAAATTAATTGAACTCAATTTAATAAAGCAAATTACTTTTGTCGTTGTTTTCGAGTTTTAATAATCTGATTATCCTGTGATAAAATGTCGATAAAAATGGAAACAGACGAATTCTGTCTGTGAAGGATGAATTTTCTACATCAGTTGAGTAGAAAATATTTGTGTTTGTTTTCTGGCGTGTTTTAATCTACTCTTCTATAGTTCAATTTTTCTGATTTCAAACACAATCCATCCAAGTCCAAATGGAGATCCGCATGTTGAAGTTGAATATCCGATGGTCAGTCTATCACGACGCAAATCCAACCAATCGCATACACAAATGTTTTCCTCACAAGCCAATCCAATCAACAAATACACGAAATAAGCAAGCGAACTATGAAGTACGATGTAAACCCAGCAAGAGGACAGTGTCTGGTAACAGGAAACGCCCACCATAGCTTGAAAAAGATTCAGCTGCCCAAACTATTCACCAACTTGTTTTAAATATATATAATTATAAAAATAAGGTGTAATATAAATAGATTTTTTATTAATTTGTTTAATTTTTCGTTGAATTCTCAAAATAAAAATACGAACGTGAATACCGTTTGTAAACGCATTGAATAACAAGAATTAATTCATAAAAATTTATTTTATAACAATTAAAGTTTTTGTTTAAGTTTTAAAACATCCACATTATAATTGAATTTATTTGGAATTTCCTGTAACATCGAGTGCCAATTTGTAATTATTAATTCTTCTTTGAAACTCAATCTCGGATGTGTTACTGTGGTTGGATTTATCTTTTCGTAAAAGAAAATTTTGCAGGTTACTGCTGCTTTCTCAATATTATCAATCTAAATCAAATTATCAAATTTAATCAAATTGGTAGCGGTAGATAAATCAATAAAAATTGATATTTCAAAACCCTTTTTATTGTTGGTATTTGGAAATGCTTTTCAATCGATTTTAGGCAAATCTGTTTGTATTATTTGAAAGGAGAAAATTGAATTAATATGTTCAAGAAGATAAATAACAATATATGGTTTCGGTTTAGTGATCTATCAGGATCCACAGAAAAGAGGACAGTACAAGCAAAAAGATGAAAGAGAAGAAGCCAGGCGACGAGAAGAACCAGAGTGAAATATTTATTATTACGTAATACTGCTTTTTGCGTGACTAAACGAAACCCTAAATTATGTGATCATGATAAATGTGATCATGAGGGAGTTGATAGATTCTTAAAGATTTAATTTTAAAAATTTTGTTAAATTTAAAAAAATATTTGTTTAAATAACAAAAAGACAAATTTTTGAGTGTAAAATTTATTGAATAAAATTTATGGAATTATTTAGTGATTTGCAAACAGATATTAATGTTGTAACGGATGAGAATCCTAATATGGTGGCGGCGGTAAACACCGACGCGGTTACCGAAAGATTATTGACAAAGGTATTCTGTCAAGGAGATGACTTGGAAAAATTCATCAGAAGATCTTAATCTATTTCGATGCCAAAGGCATCAATAAAAAGAACAGGAAAGATTGACTACATGCATGATCGACGAGGATCTATTTGAGAAATATGCGAAGACAGTTAAAAAAGCAGAAGGATTTCAAGCCAGGTTACGAATGGCATTTGATTACGAAAGAGACGTAATAAAGGATATGGAAAGTTTATTGAATTATAAAAGAAGAGGCGAAGAGATTGAAACATATTTTAGAAAAGTGGAGGACCTTGTTGACAGGTTGTTTGAGAATAAAGAATTCACCAAAGAGAAAATAACAGCAAAGATGTTGATAGTATGTGCTGAGAATAAAGAAGTAATATTGCGGAAGATAAAAAGCACAGAGGAAATAAAGGAAACATTAATTCTGATGGATAAAGTGGACAGGCGGAGAGATCAGATAAACGCTATGAAAAGTTATGCAAGAGTGGTCTATCAGGATCCACAGAGAAGAGGACAGTACAAGCAGAAAGATGAAAGAGAAGAAGGCAGGCGACGAGAAGAACCAGAGTGCTGGCTATGCCACAAAATAGGCCACACTAAAATAGAATGTCCAGTAAGAAGCAAGATAGAGTACTGGACGTGTCACAGAAGCGGACATATCAGTAGGAATTGTCCAGATAAAAGTGCCAAGATGTTCTGGTTGTGGGAAAGAAGGCCATATAAGGAGGTTATGTCAAGAAATACGGTGTATAACATAAACAAAAATTATAGCAAAAGGAACCAACCCACACACCCTCGAGCGTGACGTAATTATGAAATGACCCCAAAGATGGAATTCATTTTAAATGTTAAAATCAATGTAAAAATCTAAAAATAATATTCTGAGGCGATCCATAAATTATGAGTGATTTGCGAATGCCTGCACATGGTGGGTAAGGGGAAGGAATGTTCCAACAATGAATTTGTACACAAAATAAAACGATATATTGATTATGTAATAGTATTAACTTTGATACAATAATATGTAGTGAGAAGACCCTCTATGTATTGTATTTTGCTGAGGGGTCTGTGCATCATTACCTAGCCCCCAAATGTGACATAGACTTAATATACGATGACCTATTAATGCACTAAATTATTATAACTAACTCATTTGTATTGCTAATGGCATAGATGGCTTTCTTCTGTGAAACTCGCTATGTAATAGAGGTGTTTCTCTAGATCAGCCGCAACACTAAGACGTTGACGTCCAGTCGCAATTACAGTCCCTTTAACATTCATATTTATAAACCAATAAGTAGGTAATGTCGGTAAATGATATCAAATCCAGCATGATAAGAAACCAATTCAAAAATTATCAAAAATATAATTTACAGTAATTTTAAAAAATACATTTGAAAAACAATATATTCTGTTCCTTACATTTATTAAAACTTCAAATGATTCCGGAAAACCTTTATAGGAGATCGATTGCTCAGGTAACTCAATTTGATTTTCGTCTTTAATAATAATTCCCTAGTTAAGAAATTTTAATTCACTTCCAAGGACAACAATTATATACAAATTTTCTAAATGCAACTTTAATCATTTTTTTATTCAAAACCCATTCGTAATTATAATTGACGGGAATACTCAAAATTGCATTCTCTAACTTTCTATAAGTTAGATAAGAATTTCCAACCAGAATTGGTTTCTGTAAATCATTTAATTAAATAATGTAATAAATTACAAATTACTTCACATGGAGGCAAAACATTTAATTTTTCAGGAGTTGCCATTTCTGCTAATTTTAATGGAAATAAATACCTATAAAATCTTGATTTATGAACTTCGACAACAGAATTTTTAGCACCAAGACCTGGTATATTTTCTTTCAAAATTACATTCATTAATAAAGAAATTGTGTGAGATTCGTTTGAAGAAATGTTTGATAAAAGCTCCCAAGTGTTATATTTAGCTTCCAAATCGGGATATTTGCCTTTATGCCATTCCAAAGATGGCTTATAAGGAAATTTCCGTTGCAAAACATTTCCAGGAACAAACTATCAAAATCATTTATAATTAATTATATTTAAAATTATATACTAAGCCAGGTGGTCTTCTATTATTAACATTAGATTTACTAGAAAATAATCTATTAACAAGTGATATAATTTTTTTCGAATTCATATTCATCTTTATTTAAACAAAACAAAACACTTAGGAATTAATATTATTTTTATCAAATGAAAAATTTTAAATTATGCTTAGCAGTTGAAAGTAATGGCGTTAAACTGTATTTTGAGTGGCATGAAAATAATTTTGTATATATAATTTTTGATTATATTAGTTAGATATCTTGTTGTTTGAATAATTGGGAATTTGCGGTTTTTTGAATTAATTAAAACTTGTTATTTATAAATTCTTTGATTAAATATATATTGTTAGTTTGAAGATTTTTGCTGCAAATTTAAAGATGGATTTAACTGGCGACCACGCCGAAAATCAAAATATCAACGCCATTTCGAAATCGACAAAATCGCTAATGGAATGCCTACCGAAATCATGCCAAGACATGCTCACACTGAACATCAGACGATATGATGGACGAGGTTTAAAAGAAGCCGAAGAATGGATCAGAGATATAGAAGAATGGTTGCTGACAAATGGACAGCGATTGACAAGCACTTTCGATGTGTTATTAGTGGCAGAAGCGAAGACATTGTGGGGAAACGTCAGAGAAACAGAAACAACAGATGTAAAAGCCAAAGCGTGGTTCTTAAATACGTTCACAATTACAAAATCTATAACTGACAAAATCAGAGAATTGTTAGCTATGGAACAGGAAGATGATGAAAGGTTTGCAGCTTTTGAGATACGGCTAAGAAAAGCTTTAGCTGAAGTTGTAAATTCAGGACGATCAGAAGAAGATATTGTTCAAGACCTCATCGCAAATAAAGCACGCGATGCGAGACTGCGGGAGATACTATTGACGAAACCAGAAACAAAAATTGAAGAAACGAGATCATTGGCGAAAATATTTGAAAGTAACAAAATGGAAACCATAAAACAGAATTTGTTAAAGCAATCGGTCAAAGAACATACGCTAGCGTGACTGACGGAGGGCAGATGAGAATTCAACAGAATACCCAAAATCCCATGCCTACATCACCACAAGAAGGCAATCAGAAGACCGATTTAATCACCACAGATCAAGAAGAGACGAATATCCTATACGCGGACCAATACAATATGAAGGAAATAACCATGGTCATCGAGAACAATCTCCAAGAGAACAATTCTGAGAAATGCGAGAATCCCGAATAGCTCAGAAAGGAAGCTGCCAACAATATCCATGAAGAATATAGCAAGGAGGCTGTACAACGAAAGTAGAGGACTACCACAAGCATCGGTCCCAAAATTAACGGTAGGTGATTGTTTTTGCTGTGGCGAAAAGGGACACAGAAGGTATGAGTGTCCACTGGGAAATAAATGCCTGATATGTGGCAAGGAAGGTCACGGTTTCCGAGATTGTTTTTCGTTATGGAAAGAGGTTCCACACCGATATCAAAGGATAGCGTGCATAGAAGAAGAAGATTCAAAATCTGAAAGAAGAGATTACACCGAGAACAGCCAGGATTTCAGAACTGCTCACAGCGACATGGAAGATAGATACAATGTTCCCTGAAAAATATACTATATTGAGAGAAGACGGAAAAAACAACAGCGACTCCATGGGTTTCATTTCGTCGGTGGAGTCAAGACAATAAATTGTGAAATAAGAAATGAACGACGAAGAGGCGAGGCAGAAGAAGAGATGTACCAGACAAAAGATGGAAGAAATTGGAGTAAAATAATGTTGAATAATGCCGAAACAGAGATGTTATGGGATTCTGGAGCATCAGTAACAGTCATGAGAAGAGTTTGTGGGAGAAAATAGGCAAACCAGAACTTAAACGTAGTATGATATTATTGTGCGGAGTTTTTTCAACTGGAGGTGAAGAAGCAATGGGATACATGACTATACCGGCCACATGGAATCAGAAGACCAAAATAATCACAGTAGTAGTGGTAAAAGAGATCAAACCCGAATTCATAGGGGGCATTGATACAATGAAAGTGTTTGGAGTAAAGTTAGTGAAAATCAATAATATAGAAACGTCATTGATAAACAAAATTTACACTGATGAAGAAAGAATAAATAAAGCACTAGTGGCGATGGCAGGTGAAAATAGTAAAGATATTGAAGGAATACGGCAGAACTTTTATGGCATCCAAATTTGATCTGGGATTTAGAAACTTAGTTCGACATGAGATGCGGATAACAGGAGGCCCAATAATACAACATCCTCGACGTCAACCAATGCACATGGATAAAAGGATTGGAGAGCGAATAAAAAAGGAAAATGAAAGCAAACGTTATTTGGTGTTGCAAGAGTCCTTGGAATGCCCGGTTAGTGATAGTAGGGAAGAAAGATGGATCTATCAGGATGTGTGTAGATTATCGTGGATTGAATTCCATAACAGAAAATGAGTCATTTCCGATGCCTAATAACAAATTCTTACTAGACAGTCTCGCGAATGCAAAAATATTTCCGTCAATCGATCTAGGTCAGGCGTATTATCAAGTAGAGTTGGTTCCATAAATTCAAGAAATGACTGCATTCAATACAAGAGAAGGACAATTTTGCTTCAATAGACTACCGTTTGGCTTAGCAACAGCTCCTGCGACATTCCAGAGACTGATGCACACAGTGCTAGAAGGAATGCTATTCAAGGGAGTAGTAGTTTATCTAGATGATATCTTGGTATATGGTAAAAGTCAAAAAGACCACGATGAGCTATTAAGGGAAATATTCAGAAGAATTAAATTGGCAGGACTGAAGATAAATCCAGAAAAATGCAAATTCAATAAAACAGAATTGTGTTTCCTTGGTCACACAATTAACGAGAAGGGTATCCAGACAAACAGGAAGAAAGTGGAAGAGATCGAGAAAGCAGAAGTACCAAAATGTTCAAAACAATTGAGATCGTTTCTCGGATTAACGAACTACTATAGAAGATTCATCAAAGACTATGCCAAAATCGCCGAACCATTATACGCTGCAACATCTGGATGCGATAAAGATATAAATTGGACTAAAGAATGCAATGAGAGCTTCCAAACTCTGAAGAGACGGTTGTGCGAAGCACCTATCCTTGATTTTCCAAGAGAAGATAGGACTTTTATCTTAGACACAGACGCTAGTTTCGGAGCCATTGGTGCAGTTTTGAGTCAAATTACAGAAGATGGAGAAGAATCTGTCATAGCTTATGGCTCGAGACATATGTCATCACATGGAAAGGGATACTGTGTAACCAGGAAAGAACTGCTCGCCGTACATGAATACGTCATGCATTTTAGAGAATATCTGTACGGAAAAAAATTCATAATTCGCACCGACCACAAGGCATTGGTTTTCATGAACACTACAAAAACGCCAATCAGTCCGCAATTCCAAACATGGTTAGCTAACCTGTCGGAATATGATTTTGAACTAAAATATCGGAAAGGCGAAGAACACTCAAATGCAGATGGACTATCAAGATTAAAAAGTATGGTTTGCACCCAGTGTCAAACAAGACATGAAGAAGCTAAGGAAGGAAAATCAAAGATTAGATATATATATACTATCCAAAGAACAGAAGCTATGGAAAAAGTATGGGAACAACAACAAAAGGACATTCGGTTTCGAGAGCTGCGAGAGATATTGGAAAATGGATGTACACGGGAGAAAAAGAATTGTTTTCCTTTTAACGTAAAAAATACACAAATTGATGAAGGATTAATAACAGTAGAAAAGAACAAAAATATCTTAATGTTAGTCCCAGAAACATTTGCAGGCCTGTTAACAACAACGCTACATGAAGAACTATGTCACATAGGAGTTAAGAAATTATTTCATTATATGGAAAAGATATTTTATTGGCCGAAAATGCAAGAAACAATCCAACTCTGTTTACAATGTTGCGAGATCTGCGCTAAGAGAAAGATCGATCAGACAAGAACCAAGGAAACATTTATTCCTAGATATAGCTCTGAATTCCTAGAACAGATTGTTATAGATGTGGCTTACATGGAAATAAACGCCAACAAAAAATATATGGTAGTAATGGTGGACCGTTTTAGCAAACTGATTTCTTTAACTGCAATCACAAAGCAAGACGAAGGGACCATTTTCAAAACAATACTTAATAGTTGGATCTATGGATTTGGAAAACCGAAGAGTATTTTAACAGATAGAGGCCGAAATTTCGAAGGGAATTTCCTAAGACAGAAGCTACAGAAACTTGGAATCAAACAGGAATTCAGCTCACCTTATCAGCACCAATCAAATGGTTTAGCCGAAAGAGCCATACGAACGATAAGAGATTTATTACAGCAACATTGGTAGGCGGATGTGAAGAGAGAAACTGGCACGAACTTCTACCCAGAATAGAGTTCACTATAAATAGCAGTCGACAAAGTGCTACAGGTTTATCACCATTTGAGATAATTTATGGACGGAGTGTTAACCTACACTCTAACCTGAAACAAGCCGAGATATCAAGAAGCGAAAGAATCGAAGACGCGAGATTTAACTCGAGTAAAGCCGCAGACACTATGAGAGCTATGGATAAGACAAAGAGGGGCACTCGTGTTTTCGAGGTGGGGGAGGAGGTACTCGTACGTAAAGAGCCGCAGAACAGGCACAAGGATGGTATGCAATACGATGGCCCATATAAAATCGCCAGATTTCTATCACCTCATCGAGTCGAACTACATTCACAAGAAGGAACGAAAGAAAGAAGAATCGAGTGGCTGAAGAAGTGGAAAAATTCTTAAGAAGGGGAGAGTTAGATATCTTGTTGTTTGAATAATTGGGAATTTGCGGTTTTTTGAATTAATTAAAACTTGTTATTTATAAATTCTTTGATTAAATATATATTGTTAGTTTGAAGATTTTTGCTGCAAATTTAAAGATGGATCTAAAGATGGATTTAACTATATTTATAAGATTATCTTATAATTATATAATTTTAGAAAATTGGAAAATATTAATTTAAAAATAATGATAAATAATTATGCTAATCATAGTACAATGTTACTCTTAATTATTATATGAAACAAAAATGCGTTTTTCTATTTTGCGGCACTTGTTTCAGAATACCGAATTTTAATACGATTATCTTTTTTTGTTCTGTGTTGGAATATAATCCAAAGATGGCTGAGGACACTCAAATAATTCAGTTGCAAGCTAAAAATTCGTATTTTAGATTTGATTTAACCGTAATGATAAACGATAAAAACTGATAAGGAAGCTCAAATTTGAAATAATTTATACATGAAGTAAAGCATAGGTGAGATTGAATTGTAATTATATTGGAACGTTTAGTTAGAATTGTATTGACCTTATGTGAAAAGTGATAAAGAGATAAAAGGGAAATAAAATATTGTGAAATAATTGTTGGATCGTATCAATGAATAAACAACGATAAAAGTGTTCAAAATATAAACATTGTATAAATGTATACAAACAAACAATAAATACAATGTACATTAAAGGAAAATGAATTATTTATAATTATCTATAAAGATGGGTTACATGTAATCTATATCTTACCCTTTCGTGCTGTTTCCAGCGTAACCCAAGATACAAGGTCGCTAAATCACTCGATACCTATTGAGCATTCAACATTAATATTATATTAGGTGAGGACTTGCGAAAAGTGAGCGTACCTTTGTACACTATAATCGGCAAGTACTCAAGCGGTTTCGCAGAGTGCTGTTAGAAGGCATGTGTCCATCTTAATCAGGTCCCCTCATTACCAACTATTGTCTAACTACAGCATATTTCGTCTAAACACTCAAGTTTACTAGAACCCATTATCTAATGACTTAATTATATCTAAATTACGAAGACTTGAGGCTGCATAATTTATTCCATTTATTACAATAATTGTTTATTCACGCATGTTGCGATGCATGATTCCTTGCAATCACATCGTCGGGCTGGCTCCTGCTTCATCTGTCGACTGAGATTTGTTGTTGAGCATGGTCCACTCGTTGCGCTTACTTCTCCAATGGTCACCGACTATATCTGGCTGGCGAGATGTTGATCCACACCAACCTCATTCACCTGTGTCACTAATTGCCGTATCCTAATTTTCAACGCCCGGATTTAGATCTGATTTTGGGCTGCTTGTATCTGCGAGAGGCTGATCTGCTTCATCCGCCTCTGAATGGAACCAATTGCCTTTCAGTTCACGCGTTCTCTAATCGAGCTTCTCAACGCGTATCTTTAAGGTGTTTACCAGCTGCACCGCCGCCTCACAAATAAGTCTCTCACAATCATCAACCTGAAATCCATAAAAATTGATGTTCCGAGCTGGTCAACCGTCTGCTGGCTATCAGTCTCTTCGCCGATAGTTCACAGAAGTATCCCAAACTGTAAGGCATCGTCATGCAAAATACATTAAAAATGTGTTATCCATGATTAAATAAATTTTTTAATNATTTACTTTTAAATGGTAAAAATTTACTTTTCTCTGGGAAATGGTATATATAATATTTATTATATATATATATATATAATAAATAACTAAGACATTTTATGACAAAATTTATTAAACAAAAACATGATTTTATTACAAATCCTCTTAAGTCGTTTCCAGTTTGTTATCACTTCCCAATTATTCTTCTCGATATCATCTGTGTTTGCTAATGTGACTTTTGACTATTTAAAACTAAATAACTGATGTTTTTTTATCACCAATAACAAATATTGATTAAAATTTGAAAAATGAAAATATCTTTCAGATTTTCTAATTAAATTATTGAAATCTATTACAATCTACTAATTATTAATTTCTGCTATATGACAATATGTCAATAAATTTTGAAGTTATTTCTAATCATCTGATCGCGGCAATTTTTTGAAAAATGAAACTTTAAATAAATTTTGTACAAAAAAACTAAAATGAAATCGCAAAATTCGAACATAATAAAAATATACCAACGTATATTCTAAACTATTCCACATCACATTTTACAAAGTAATTTAAAAATTAATTATAATATTTCTGATTTTCAAAACTTATTTACGTATTTATATTTCCGTAAAACATTTATTGATTTATCTTCATATAACAAAAACCTTTTATTTTCGATCAACGGTAAAACAAATTTCAAATAATGAAACTGTAAATTTTTTTTAATTTTCACTATTGATTTTTTTTCAATTTCCTGACATTTTTAGACAACATTTTAGATTTAACATGAATGTGGAAGTCCGAAAATTCTTATTAAATATAAAATACCGATTAAAGTCTTAAAAATGAAACGAATATAAAATATTTAATCATTATTTAAATTTATATAATTTTTCCTTTAGTTCAAGTTTTTACATGTTTTTGTAACATCCGAAATTATAATTTATTGAATTACCTATATCTAATATATAAAAAATTCATCTGGATGTAAATTTAAATGTTGCATATAAGACAAATCTAAATGGTAATTGTGTTTCATTGATGTATATTCGATATCTCATATTTCAGTAAGATAAAATTTGGATTTTTGTCGATTGCTTATGATTTTACGTTTTTTAAAAATTGGTTAGGTAAATTTTGACAATTTTTATAAAATAGATGAGAAATTTTTAGAATTTTTCAATATTAGCTTTGGTAGAGAAAATGCAGTTAAATATTAAAAAAATGTTGAAAAATTGAAAAATAATCAATGGTGAAGATAAAAGATTCTGCTGATGATAAGGTTATATAAAAAATTAATCGATAATCTAAAGAGGAATGAAGACTGAGAATGTATTTTTACTTTAAATATAATTTGAAACTTTTTCGGAAAACCTCTATAATAAAAAAACAAAGATAAAATTTGTATAATAAAAATAAAATATGAATTGCATCATAAATCTGTATGCGATTATTGAAAAATATATTAATAAAGACTTTCAGAATTGCATTGGATAATTTCGAAGGTTTTATGATACATCTAGAATTTCCATGCAAGTCAAGAAAAACACTGAGTTTTTGATTTTGATTTAGCCATTAATTATAGAAATAATTTCTTTAACGAAGTAGTATGATATTTTTGTATAAAATGAATGTTGTTATGAAATTAACTGTTAATTTTAATATTAAATTCTTTCCTTGAATAATTGTTAATACACATCAAAATTTATAAATGTGATGAGATCTTCGAGAATAACTTGAGTAATTTTATTATTATTTTAGTGTAACAGTTACTTCGACAAAACTGACACAGCTTGATTTCTTTTATAGATATAATTAATTTATAGATTCAGAAATAAAAAAAATATAAATATTGATTTTTAACAAATGTAAATAATCGAATATATAAGAATAGTAAATGGATTTATGCAACTTTCAAAAATAACAGTTTTTAATAATATTTCTCCAATTCTATTTTTTTGACATATTCATGGGGATATTTATGCGGTATTAACTTTTTGAATTATAAATATGACAAAAAGACATTAATATGTACTTGAATCTAACTTAAACTCTTGTCAAAATTGGATATTCGCAACTTTCGTTTATTATGGGTCATATTTAAAGCAAATCTTATATCTTAATACCTTATATATTAATGAACGAATGTAATTCTGAATTTCAAAAAGTATCGGGAGTGGTTATAGGAAGAGACGTAATGGATGTAATGCTGTAAAATTTACTAGAGAATTAAACTTTGTCAATTGTTATAAATTTACTTTAAACTAATATAAAAAATATTTTTTTTACGGATGTCTAACATTAAAATAATATTTTTTTTTATATTATATAAACATTACAAGCTTTGTGATACCCAGTGCAAATCCCAATAGTAGACTAGTTTCGAGCTTTTGGCTCTCATCAGTACTATGTAGGGGAACTAGTCGACTATTGGGATTTGCACTGGGTATCTCAAAGCTTGTAATGTTTATATAATATAAAAAAATCTTAAACATGAAATTTACTTTTCAATGAAAATTAATAAAAATAAGTTAATTGCTGAAATAATTTGCAAATATAATCATTCAATTAGTGTAATATTTTTTATTTACAAACATTTTATAAAATTAAACAACTTTTTAAAAATTAGAAATACTAAAAAGCTTATATGTCTGCGAAAATATCGATGAAATACCTAGAATTGAATCCCTTGATGTTTTAAACACTGAAAACGAAGATATATTCAAAATAACCTGTCCTGGAAAGTCTAGCAGTATCACATGTAATTCTAATGGGAAACAAATGTCTCAGCCAGTATCTAACAACAATCTTTCAAATTTCAATTTCAATGAGATTAATTTCGCTAACTCAACACCTATAAAGAATCCCGTCAATGGTCACAAATCTATCAATACCAGCCTTGATGGAATTTTAGATTGTGATATTCAGAAATTAGACATAATACCAAAAGCAGATTTTGATGCTTTAGTTAAAGACTTAAACTCGTGTGAAGAAATCTATAAGAAGAGCAATTGTGAACATCATTCAAAAACCATTTTCTTAGATTTCATTGACGATAATTGCACCATGAATCATGTGGATAATAAACACATCGATATTCCAACCAGTCTCGATTCCGATATGCCTTTCTCTCAATCAACCTGCCTTTATCAAAATCCAGAAACAACAGCATCCTCAGAACCGATCATCGATTTGCCAAATGATTATTTGGACAATTTATTCAGTGAAAAGGAACCTCAGAAGTATATCGATATTTGCTAAGTTTGTTATTTATTATTTTCCTTCAACGTTGTAGAGAACTTGGTTTATGTGATGATATTTGTGATCTTACTGAAAATATATCTTCGATTAAAAAATACTCAAAAGATAATTCGCTGTTAAGGAATTCCTGTCCAGGTTAATAGTGCTTAATTTATTTTTCAATTTAAATTCTGAAAACAAACACCCGAAAAATGCTGTACTATTCGTGTTGATTAGATATAAATATTGACTGAAATTAAGATGAAGGAAATTGAAAGTGAAAATAATCGATCAGTGGTGAAAAAGATATAGATTTTATTAATAATTGAACTGTGATATCATTATCATCATTGTTCAACGGAATCAGTAAAACTGACGGGTTAAGGTAAACATTCCTTGTTTGTGTAATATTGACTTTATAGGTCGATAGAAACGTATAAGGGTCGCTTAAATATTCAGAGGTTGTAATGGGGGGGAGGGGGTAAGTAACTCACCTCTCTGATAGACCAGTAAATTCTTTAATATTTATTGTTTACATTCATTAACGCTTGTAATCCCGACATAATCTTCTCCTAGAATATCACAATTTTTCACCCAACATAATTTACACGTCTACAAATTAATTTTTTATTATTGTAAATTATTATTATTTTATAAATAATAATAATATTTTTATTGATTTATCTAAAATTAATTATAATAAATGAAAATAAAACAGGATTAAATATGTGCAAAAAATTAAGAATTTTATTGATTATTGAATTTGTCATATTATTGATATTTTTAAAAACTGAATATTATATATAAATATTTTTTATTGATTTATTAATTATTAATTTGAATTGAATATTTATTTTTGATTTTTAATAATTCTTGTTATTATAATTACATTGATTTTAACATTTAATTTATTTTCATTTATTTTCATGCTCAATTGGTTTATAAAGTTCCCAAGCTCGAATACCATGACAATTACATGTATATTGATAAACGAAATCAGATCACAATCTGATAATAATCCGGAGTTTTAAATATATTGATAAACATTGAGTACTTTACATAAATTTGACACAATCTTATAATTTAAATTCCCAAACTGATTGCTTATTTTTCTTTTATAATCTGTAAATATATCAACACAAATTTAGGTTCATCATCATTGCACTGACTATTTAATTTATTTAACTTTTAATTTATTATCCAACTCCCTTTATCAATAAAATTACATCCAGATTTTCTCAAATATGGTCTCTTACCATAATTAATAAAAAAGACTTTAAATAATCATTTTTAATTAACAACTACAACAATTTATCAACTCTTATTGAATTTATAAAAATAGAAGATAAATATATCAATTTACTCACCTTATTTCTCTTATTTGAATTGACAAAAACTTTCAGACGAAGTACTTCAGGCACGCCAAAAATCTGTAAATCCAAAATTTCGATTAAAGCTGACAGATTTTTTGACAAATTGTTTTAAATTTTAAATTATGAAAAGTCGACTAAGAAGGGAGAAGTGTCGAGATCACATATTGAATTCATAAAATTCGAGCATCATTAGTCAACCATCAAGATCATAGTTATCTGGTTATGTAATCGGCTCATTAAAAATTATTATCATCTCACTTGATCTCCGCAAAAAAGCTATTAATACATTTCGTTCAATTTAAGCATATGGGAAATCGACTTTGGGATTTATAAAATTTGATTTCATATTCAATTCATTACCAACCATGAATATTTGAATTTCATCAATTTGATAATAAATTTGAAATTTTCACTTTATTGCTAATTTCTTTAATTTAAATCGGAAAACAAATCTATTGAAAAATCTTAATTTCATAAAATATTCCCGATAATCAAAATATGCAATTTTTTATTTTATAATTTGTAACATTATCACTCTTAAATTTGATCATTTTATACACATAATTTTCATCGAAATCAAACAGTGGTTTACAATCAAATTCTTATTCATACTATTATTTTTCGCTAATTTTGAAACTGTTTCATATATTACATATGTTAAAATTATTTCATTATAAAAACATCGAAAAAATTTAGGACCGTCCACAAAGTACGTCACGCTATTTTTGATCATTTTGAACTCCTCCCTCCCTATATTACAAATCTCGCACGTCATCCCTCCCCACGTCACAAATCTCTAACTCCCCTAAAGAACGTCACACTTTCGAAGAATTTTTTTTTAGTTAACACATTGTTGAACGGCAATTTTACGTTTTGGCATGAAAACAGGAGTCAACTTGTGATCGGTCAACAATGTGTTAAAACTTAATTAAAATTTATTCTAAATATAATATAATATTTCATAAGTTTTACTAACCACCTAGAAGACTTAAACGGGCAATTGATCATGAAATTGTTTTTTTATTTATTCATAAAAATCACGCCGTCCTAAAATAAACATAACCATTTGCCTAACACTCTAAACCCTAGGATACAATCCAATAATCCCTCAGATACACATTTCATGCTATTTTGACATAAAACTAATTCAAATGTTTCACAAAATTATTTTTAAAACTAAAAAATAGAAATAAAATTTAAAAAAATAAATGTGACGTCGGATATGGTCTAAACAACACCCCTTATCACAAACCGTCACATTTTCGTACATCCACATGGAGCGTAACGTACTTTATGGACAGCCCCATTTATTAAATGTTAAACAAGTAAATGATAATCCCGTATCTGTATATATATATATATATATATATATATATATATATATATATATATATATATATATATATATATATATATATATATATATATATATATATATATATATATATATATATATATATATATATATATATATATATTAGGGTGGGTCGAATGTTAATAAATTTTGAGTTCAAGAAAGGAAACATGGTTAAAAAGTTGTATTTTGGTATAGAAAAATCGAATCAAACCATTTTACTTAGATTTATGGACATTTACTGCTCCCAACTTTTCTCCGAAAATGCAGTTCAACATAAGTGTGAAAACAATGTAATTTGGCTAGTGTCGGAATGTGTTTTGCGCCTTTGTCCATATTTAGATGTAGCTTTCTTAAGAGCTTATAAGTATATTATTTACTCTCTTGGGCTGAGATAGTATATTCTGTGTCCTCATCCCGCATTGAAATATATCCTGACAACGTCAGTGATTAGGAAGGGCCAAATTTGAATTATCCTTTTCAAAGACAAAAATCAACTTTCGAAATTATTTTTTATTAAAAACATCCAGCCAAAAGTTTAGAAATGTATTAGCGAGGGCATAAAAAGAAGTCACATGAAATCAGCTTTGCTTTGCACCTTGGGCAATTCCTTCCTTGATTTTTTACACAGTAGTACCATACCATGTCTGGACTTGTGACCAAACACTTTGCAACTGGCAGAAGAAACATCTTTGATGGCTCTTTCAACGGCTTGAGAATGACAGGGAAATTGTTCTAATGTAATTTTCTTATTCATCTTCAATTCATGATCCAATATATGAGATAAAAGAGGGGGAGGCGTCAAATTACATTTTGTCCAGTCAATCATGTCAGCATATGATGTAGCAGACGACTGAAGAAAGACAGTATTCTTGTCCATAGTGCGAATTACTTCGGAAGGGAGAAAATTTTGTCTTGCAGTTATGATTTTTTCTGTTGCAAACTTTCTGATTTCTTCATCATCATCACCAACAGCAGCTAGGAGTATATTTTCTGGATGTGAGAAGTAATTGTTGTTCTGAATGACAGGAAAGATGATTTCTTGGTCTGATGGATCCAAATCCTGCAGAAGTTGGAGCATATAAAAAATATTTCTTGCACCATCTTGGCATGACGAGTGAATCTTTATATAAAACCATGACGGTCCATAGAAATTGACAATAAATTTCACTATTCGCATGAGAGGTTCAGATGGAGCAGTTTCGGACATATATAGTCGCAGAATTCTATTAGCTTTCGTTAGCCAGCGACTGTGATTCAAATTTCCTGGTTGTGCCATTTGTAGAAAAGGGACATCCTTGTTGTTGTGGTACCCTTTCTGGACTGCCAAGCATACTCTGAGGAAATACAATTGATCAGTGTTCAATTCTTTCTTGACATTTTCACTAATATCTACGACCTTTCCAGGAAGGGACATAAAGGCTACTACGGGCTTGTCTTTTGGATCAAAATCAAGAACGCTTCCTATTTCACCACATGACGTTTTTGGACCTTTTGTTTCTCCACCATCGACGACTGAAAAATACTTCCTGAATGGCAATTCATTTGCATGCAACAAGCATATCAGCCATTGTAGAGGTCGCCCTAGGCTTTTTTCGAGTCTTCTGATTATTCCATTATTTTTTCCGGTGTTTGTATTGGTTCCATCGCACACAATTGCTTGAAGGGTCAGTGAGGACTGCGTGCTAACGATGATTGACATGATTTCTTTGCCAATATCCACAGCTTTACTACTTTGAGGTACAACATGATCGATATATGTATCCCCTGGAAAGGCGACAATCACATAATGCTCCTCTTTTAGGATCCTTCTATGAAGTAAGGTGGAATCTTGTTTCCCGTCGAAACCGAGGCAAATCAAGTTTTTCGCTTCTGCTGAATGCTGTTCAATTTCTCTCTCCCTCCAGTACTTTCTCTGTCGCCGTAATTTTGCGGGATCGATGATTGTTTGAGAGGATAACAGTTCCATATCTTTCAGAAAAGCGTTTACTAGCAAACACGTGTCTCTGTTGCTCACACCACATCTGTCAACAGCTTTACTTAATTCAGGATAATGTCTTCTATTTTGAAATTCATCACATTCTTCTACGCTTGACTCTGAGGTTTCTGTTGAATTGTCTAACTTATCTTTA
Source organism: Schmidtea polychroa (assembly GCA_959609185.1). Taxonomy (NCBI): domain Eukaryota; kingdom Metazoa; phylum Platyhelminthes; order Tricladida; family Dugesiidae; genus Schmidtea; species Schmidtea polychroa. The sequence continues at coordinate 45,162 of CAUHTR010008201.1, read as the reverse complement.
CTTTCATCACTAGCGGCTTCACTCTCCGTGTCACTTCTTGAGGTCGGATGTAGATCGTTAACTTAAGTGTCCATTATTTCATTTTTCATTTGTTTTCCTTTTCCTGTAGGGCTGCTTTTCGTTTGTTTTCTCTTCAATTTTGAGGTTTCCTGTCTGTCCGTATTTCCGATTTTCATGTTTCTGGTAGTTTGTTGGTCAATCCAGAACTCCCACTCTAAGGTAGGAATTTTCAAGGCCAATCGGCATGTACACTGACTTCTTCCACGAGCACCATCATTAAAACATTTGCAGCAACATATGTCAAACAATTTGGAAAACGAGCTTAACTTATCTTGAAATTTGGCAGATGACCTCTTGCATACTGGATACTTCTCTAATTCACGCACTTTTGATATTAGTCGCTTGACACGAACCACAATACTACTGAACTCAACAGTTGGGATACTTGCCTTCATATAAATTTCCTTCACCTTATTTGCGAGAAGAGTTGCTTGTTCGTTAAAGCCAGTATGAAATTGCGTACATTTCTCATTGTAACAGTAATCACGAAACACATCTTCACAAGTAGGTAATTGGTTTCTGGGTAGTTCACAAGTTTGACCAAACAGACAATGACGTGATTTACTTCTTGTTTTGCGAAATTGCTTATTTCTCTGTCCCTTCATAACTGCTCTTCTGTACTCAGCTCTGGCAAAATAAAAGTGAATCATCAAGTTAACTTTTTTAATTATGTCCAGCAAACACTTGACATCCAATCGAAACAAATTAAATTATCTGAGTTTAGACTGACTAGTAGTATCCATGTGGATTATGTGTTGACTGTAGTGTGTGTGTTAGTATTGTTCAGAAGAAATTGTCTTTGTGAGTGCTTGTGTGAAGGTGCTTCCGTAAATTAACCTCTCTATACATGCACGCGTTAGCTTGGACTTGTGAATAGAGCATGTCAAAAATGGTCTTTCTGCAAGCGTGTAACTGCTTGCAGGATGAATTTACAATGGCACATGTGCGAGCATTTTTACTGGGATAGTACTAATACATACAAACAAAAGTTGGGACCTGTAAACCCTTTTAAACAGCAGTCTTTTGCAGGGATATTTCATTTTCTAGCATAAGCACAACTTTTTAGGCATGTTTGGAGAAAAAAAAAATTTTCGACCCACCCTAATATATATATATATATAAAATGAATGAAGCGAAATAATTTTCGATTATGAAAATAATCCTTGTCATTTTATTATTATCTGTTGTGATTCTTAATTTTTGGATTTTTGATTTTGAAGACACTAAGTTAGATAATCGAATTCAACCAATACACGATTAATATAAATGTTAAGCAGATTCAAAATTTATATATAAATAAACTATAGCATTAATTGTTATTACCCCGGCCTGAAATTATAAGACAAAATAAATTAAATATTTATGATATATTACTAAAATTGTCATGTGGCATATGAACTACTAAGATGTAGTGTCAGTATTTTCTTCGCATAGAATTAGTTGTCACAGTAATTTGATAATTTGTAACAATGTTATTTGAAAATTTTAAATCTGTAAATTATCATTAAATAAAAGTTTATGTTTTAAATAAGGTCCTGTGCGACGGTAATTTTTATTCTTTAAGAAAGGGAAACGTAGGTATATTACTGTGGCCCAACCCAAAGAAGCATATGCCATTGAAATCTCTTTCAATTTTTCCTATTTTGAATATTGATAGAAGATAGAATTAGCGAAAAGGAAAATAAAAGAATAAAGTCAAAGGAGTAAAGAAAAGAGGTAATCATTGTTGCAAAACGTGCGAAACCATAGCGGTTACAGGGAAACTTATTAAATAGTCTGAATAGGAATACTATTGCGATATTCGAAGTTTTGTAAATTGTGGATTATACAAAGTTAAATACAAATATACGTAGTATATATGTATATATATGTATATATATATATATCCCAAATTATTTAAAAAGCTAAATTATTGCAGTAACCCAAGTTACTAGAACTTTGTGTTAAAATTGATACTTATAAAGAATGAATTGAATTTCATTAAAAATACTCTGTTTACCTAAGTTTGATTCCCGTCATATCTTTATTTTTTAATTAAAATCTTTTATTATTTCTTTAATTTAGAAAATAATTATCCTATATAAGTGTTACATACACCACGTCTAGTTCATATTACACAATAGTTCAATATCATTTAAGACCAAAAATTGTTAAAAATTGTATCGAATCAACAGAATAGCTTTATTATCTATTTATTCAAACTTGCTAAATAATACTCTCCTGTCTTTTATTTTTAATATCATACATATTCACCAGCTGTTTGTCATCCTACCTATTTCATAGAGTTTGAATCGAAGTCCGATTTAATTGCTTCAACGAGTTCTTTTGGTCAAATAAATTTCTCAAGATCGAAACCTATCGAACACATTCAAAAAACCAATCCAACTGATTCGAAGCTTGAAATCGAATTTAATGATTTGAATGCAATAATTCACCCAGAAACAACAAACCTTGACCCCAGTAGTTCATCGGGATTCGCTGACTCAGATATGCGACTCAGTCCCGCTGATAGTAAATGTCTTCATTGGCTTTCGAGTAAATTTCAAATTGTGGAGAAAATAATCGAATCTATCGAAGCAGCGATTTCAGCATCAAGCCAATCATCATCAGAACAATCCTCGTCATCAACAAATACAGAATCAGAATACAGTCGAATCAGTAAATACTTGCAATCATTGTTATACATATTGAAGAAAAATCAAAATTAAAAAAAAACTAAAATAGTGATGTGAGATGGTAAATATTGATTGACGGTGGATGTTATTGCATGATTATCTTCATTACAATGTGTAAATGTTGTAAATACAGATTTATTGACCGCGGCTATTTGTTTTATTTTATTTATTATTTTTATCAATTATTGATTTTTAAACAATTTATTGAACATGATAATCTACTAAATTATTATTATTATTATTGAATTATTGATTTTATAACAGATTTGAAATTTATTTCTTTGCAATCATAGATTAGTAGTATGGAATACAAATCCCGACATTTTAGAAATCCCGGGATCCCGAAATTTAATTAACCTTTCTGATATCTGACCGCATATTGTGTCCGCCTATGACATTTTGTGGATGGTTCACTCTTTCTTCACTTTTATCATTTTTGAGTAAATATTATGAAGACAATGTCACTATATCAGTCTACGTATAAGTAAAATAGTACATGAATAAGGTTTCTAACAAATCTTATTATGTAAATTTATAAAGGATTTTGACAAGATATGTAATTTTATTATGTAAAAAATGAAACATTTTAATTAATTTTATTAAAATAAGCCTTCAATAAACACAGTTTTGATAATGTATCATCTGCGAGGCGTGATCTGATTTTTGTGAGGAATGAACCTCCAGCAGAAAACGCTCTCTCGGCCTCTACACTGGTGGGAGGAGCACTCATCAATGCTTTGTGAAGAATTTCGAGAACTTTTCCACGTTGGCCAACAGTTCTAAGTAACTCGAGCTCCCTTTGAATTGTTAAATTCATACGATTCGCACTGGTTGATGACATCTTTTGATGAACAACATGGTTATCTGTGCTCTTTTCAAAAGCAATGCGCAGACGTTCTACCATGCTGTTTTGGATTGTTGATGGTGGCGAATCCAGAGGCACTATAGTTGGCAAAAAATCGGTTTCAGCTCCAACTACTGTGACATTAAGTCTTTGTGCCAAGTTGAGCAATGTTACTTTCATCATGTTGACTTCGCTAACAGAATCCATATTGCCACCATTGGAAAGGCATATAGCCGCAGAGGAAAGCAAACTATGTCTCTCATTCATGCGTTCCTTCAAACTCAATTCAAGTTGAAACCCCAGGGTACTGTTTTGCGATTGAAGCTCTTCGATTGCAAACTTCACAGCAGTTTCGGCCATAACTAAGGTACATCTCTGTCCAGAAAGGGTTTTCACAACCAGCTCCAGTTGTTTCAGGGCAGTCGTGATTTCCTGCACCGTTCGAATTTCGAATGTAAACCTTGAATGGGAGACCGTCTTTAGCTGTCATGCGCGCTAGAATTTCATCAATTGATGGCTTGGAAACTGAAAGATATTCATTGATTACTGATAGTTTTTGATTCTTGCAGTCGGGCTCCTCCGAAACCTCGCGTTGAGAATGTGTGCCTACGTCGTTTTCAAGTCAATTTGGTGAATGGTTCTAAGATGAGTTAAGAGGCCTTTGGTGGATCCACCTTTCGTGTTAATCTTTTTGAAGCACTTCTTGCATTTTGCTTCGTCCCTGTTTTCTTTGACAAAGTATTGCCAGGCTTTTGACATGGAGGGCTGATATAGAATTTAAAATGCTAAAAATTACGTAAAATGAAATTATAAAATTCTTGGTAAATTAAAATATAAAATAACTAAATATAATTATTTATTTCAAACTAAATAATGTATATTATTTTAATTAAACAAAACTTTACCCTACTTATTTATATATCCGATTCAAATATTTTAATAAATGTGTCAATTTTGATTTTTATTCCTATCTTTTGAAAGCATATTTCCTAAAATTTCTATATTATTTTAATTATTATTTTTTTTATAATTTTTTTATTATCAGTTATTCTCAAGGTCAATGACAACAGACCAACAGATTTAATTGATTTCTTCTCTAGTGTTGATTTTTGGCCGTCTGTTTATAATGAGTATTGCTTCTTTGAATCTAAAATTTTTTTGGATGTTTCCATTGGCTACGATTTCGATTGAAATATTTTTTCTTTCCTTCCTTGGTTGACATTGTTGGAGATGTCTGTGTACCGATGATTTTTAACCAGGATCTAAATGTTCTTTAACTCTTTGGTGCAATGTCCTGAGTGTACTTCCAATGTAAATTTCCTTGCATACATTACACGTGATACAATTTTGTTTCTAAATCACATATCTTTCGGTGTCTGGCAGTTTTCCAATGTGCAATTGTTTTCCTTTTTTGTGTTGTTTGCCAGAGCTTTTTCTCAATGTCCAAGATTTATGTGCTATCCGAATTGGAAGACCGGTGCGTTTAAGTTCTTTCAGGATCTGGAAGTCGAGTATGTTAATAAGATTTACTGCAAAAAATGTCATTTAATTAGGTTTCATCATGTCTTCTGGCACTCCTAATTGAAATAGGCTTTAATGACATGTTCCCCAACGCTAGCTTCTTTATGGGGTCTTTCCTTTTTACCCGATAAGCGTTAGTGTATTAAAACAAATTCAAATTCTTTTTAATAAAATTATTTTTTGGTTTAATTTTTATGATTTCTCATGGTGATTTTTTAATATTTAAACAATATTAAATTCGATACTGGGATTAAATGTTTTAAATCCCGGGATTGGAATGACATGAGAAATAACTGAACCCTAATTAGTAGTAGGTAGCAAAATTATTGATTTTAACGATTATTGATTTTAAAATTATTATTGATTAAAAAGTGCATTAATTTTTATTATTGGTTTTTGAAAATAATCAATATATTGAACAGCATAAGCTATTTTTATAATTATTAATAATTTTAAAAACATTTATATCAATCAATAAGTATCTGGGTTTACTTACTTGAGTAGATGGATTGGGCACCGCTGGCACAGGGCACCGCTAGCACAGTACCCCCCCCCCCACCCCCCCGGTCGTAAAATTTTTAAAAAATGCTAAGTCTAAAAGTACATTTTTTTTCAAGGTCAAATTTAAACAAAGACATATGACTCATCAAGGTCATTGAAACAAAGACCATGACCCATCCGATGACTCATCAAATTTCTCAAGGTCATTTAAACAAAGACCATGACTCATCCTATGACTCACCAAGGTCATTCCCAAGGTCATCTGAGTCATCCTATGACTCATCAAGGTCAAAAAAATTTTTCAAGGTCATTTAAACAAAGGCCATGACTCACCAAGGTCATTCCCAAGGTCATCTGAGTCATCCCATGACTCATCAAGGTCATTTTCAAGGTCATATGACTCATCCGATGAGTCATAAAAATTTTCAAGGTCATTTAAACAAAGACCATGACTCATCCAAGGTCATTCTCAAGGTCACGTGACTCATCCAAGGTCATTCTCAAGGTCGTATGACTCATCCAAGGTCATTCTCAAGGACACATGACTCATACTATGATTCATCAAAAAAATTTTCAAGGGCATATGACTCATACTATGACTCATCAAAAATTTTCAAGGTCACCTGAGTCATCCTATGACTCATCAAGGTCATTTTCAAGGTCGCATGACTCATCCAAGGTTATTCCCAAGGTCATATGATTCATCGCGATGAGTCATCAAGGTCATATTATTATTTTAAAAATATTATTATTTTATTTTTAATTTTTTCAAAGTTCCCGCCAACGAAAATTATTCATTGATAGCTCATTTTAAAGCTCAATCCAAGACCTTTCGAATGAGCATATATCTTGTTACTATTATTATTATTATTATTATTATTATTATTATTATTATTATTATTATTATTATTATTATTATTATTATTATTATTATTATTATTATTATTATTATTATTATTATTATTAGTATTAGCTTGGTGCAAGACCTTTCGAATGAGCTATTGAAAGTACCATCATCATCACTATTGACAAAGTTATTAACATTTACCAAGACCATTTTCAAGGTCATATAATTATTATTATTTTTCAAAAATATTATTAAGTGTGCTAGCGGTGCCCTACTATTTGGCATGCCAAAAGTTATCGTTCCCATCATTTTATTTCATCGATCGATAGCTTGTTTTGAAGCTTGGTGCAAGACCTTTCGAATGAGTTATAATGGTCATCACCATCATTAATATTGGCAAAGTTATTAACATTTTCCCGAGACCATTTTCAAGGTCATTTGACTATTTTATTATTATTTTTTAAAATATTATTTTTTTTTCAAGGTCAAATTTTTTTTCAAGGTCATTTATTTTTTCAAGGTCAAATTTTTTTCAAGGTCAAATTTTTTTCAAGGTCAAATTTTTTTTCAAGGTCATATTTTAAAATTTAAATTTACAGAGTTCCCGCCAACGAACATTATTCAACGATAGCTCATTTGAAAGCCCAATCCAGGACCTTTCGATTGAGCCATCTCATTATTAACATTATTATTTCTAAAGATATTATTATTATTATAATTATTATTATTATTTTTCAAAATATTATTATTTTCAAGGTCATATTATTATTTTTCAAAATATTATTATTTTCAAGGTCATATTATTATTTTTCAAAATATTATTATTTTCAAGGTCATATTATTATTTTATTTTTGTTTTAATTATCGATTACGTAATAATTTAATTTTGTTTAAATCGTTGATTATATGATAATATTATTATTTTTTGTTTTAATTATCGATTACGTAATAATTTAATTTTGTTTAAATCGTTGATTATATGATAATATTATTATTTTTTGTTTTAATTATCAATTACGTAATAATTTAATTTTGTTTAAATCGTTAATTATATATATTTTTAAATTATCGATTACTTAATAATTTAATTTTGTTGAAATCGTTGATTATATAATAATATTTTTATTTTTGTTTTAATTATCAATTACATAATAATTTAATTTTGTTTAAATCGTCGATTATATAATAATATTTTTATTTTTGTTTTAATTATCAATTACGTAATAATTTAATTTTGATTAAATCGTTGATTATATGATAATATTATTATTTTTTTGTTTTAATTATCAATTACGTAATAATTTAATTTGTTTAAATCGTTAATTATGTATATATTTTAAATTATCGATTACGTAATAATTTAATTTTGTTTAAATCGTTGATTATATAATAATATTTTTATTTTGTTTTAATTATCAATTACATAATAATTTAATTTTGTTTAAATCGTCGATTATATAATAATATTTTTTATTTTTGTTTTAATTATCAATTACATAATAATTTAATTTTGTTTAAATCGTCGATTATATAATAATATTTTTATTTTTGTTTTAATTATCGATTATATAATAATTTAATTTTGTTTAAATCGTTGATTATATTATTATTTTTTTGTTTTAATTATCAATTACGTAATAATTTAATTTTGTTTAAATCATTGATTATATAATAATATTTTTATTTTTGTTTAAATTATCGATTATGTAATAATTTAATTTTGTTTAAATCGTTGATTATATTATTATTTTTTGTTTTAATTATCGATTACGTAATAATTTATTTTATCATTATTATTGGGAAAGATATTAACGCCCGCGCGGAAGATGTTATTTATTATTTTCAAAGTTTTAATCAATATTATTATTATTATTATTATTATTATTATTATTATTATTATTATTATTATTATTATTATTATTATTATTATTATTATTATTATTATTATTATTATTATTATTATTATTATTATTATTATTATTATTATTATTATTATTATTATTATTATTATTATTATTATTATTATTATTATTATTAATATTTCTAAAGTTATTTTGAAAGTTATTTTGAAAATTCTTCTTATTATTATTATTATAATTTGCAAATATTCATAAAATCTAATTTCTACGTCCATTTCATGCTTTTCAGCATTTTCATCATTTGCATGAATATTTTAATAATTTTCAATATTTTCATTATTATTTCAGGAACATTTTCATTAGTTACATGAACATTTTCATCAAATATTTTTCAAAGTAATATTTCCGTTAGCTTATTTTCAAACAGTTTTTTTCAAAGTTCTATTATTACTATTATTATTATTATTATTATTATTATTATATTATTATTATTATTATTATTATTATTATTATTATTATTATTATTATTATTATTATATTATTATTTACCAAAGTTGTTATTATTATTATTATTATTATTATTATGATTATTATTGAAAATATTCATAAAACTTTATTTCTACGTCAATTTCATGATTTCAACATTTTCATCATTTGCATGAATATTTTAATAATTTTCATTATTTTCATAATTTTCTACATTTTCAATATTTTCACGATTTTCAACATTTTCATGATTTTCAACATTTTCACGATTTTCAGTATTTTCATGATTATTTCAGGAACATTTTCATCAAATATTTTTCAAAGTATTATTTTCAAAGAATTATTTTCAAAGAATTATTATTATTATTTTTTTTATTATTTGCAAAGTTCTAATTATTATTTTAATTTAGAAGTTTCATTATTATTATTAAATATTCATAAAACTTAATTTCTACGTCAATTACATGATTTTCAACATTTTCATCATTTGCATGATTATTTTAATAATTTTCTACATTTTCAATATTTTCACGATTTTCAACATTTTCATGATTATTTCAGGAATTTTTTCATCGAATATTTTGCAAAGTATTATTTTCAAAGAATTATTTTCAAATTATTTTCAAAGTTTTTATCAATATTATTATTATTATTATTATTATTATTATTATTATTATTATTATTATTATTATTATTATTATTATTATTATTATTATTATTATTATTATTATTATTACTATTATTATTATTATTATTATTATTATTATTACTATTATTATTACTATTATTATTACTATTATTATTATTATTATTATTATTATTATTATTATTATTATTCTTATTATTATTATTCTTATTATTATTATTATTATTATTATTATTATTATTATTATTATTATTATTATTATTATTTGCGAAGTTCTTATTATTTTATTTTCGATGTTTTATTATTATTTACTTAAATATTCATAAAACTTAATTTCTGCATCAATTTACGATTTTCAATATTTGATGATTATTTTCAGGAACATTTTCAATAATGTTTAACGTTTTCATCATTTTCAATATTTTCATCATTTTCAATATTTTCACGATTTTCAACATTTTCAGGAACATTTTCCTCATTTTCAACATTTTCACGATTTTCAATATTTTCATGATTATTTTCTTCAAAATTCTTATTTTATTTATAAAATATTATTATTGTCATTTTCAAAGTATATTATTATTATTATTATTATTATTATTATTATTATTATTATTATTATTATTATTATTATTATTATTATATACTCCTAGTCTATCCGACAAAATATTTTGTCCCCCTATGGGCACTGTTCACACTCAACAGGTTGCAAGGGTACTAGTCATGCTTATTATTATTGTTATACAATATGATGTTACTTAAACATTTGAAGGTTCAACCATGGTTACAAATATGAATGTGTAAATCACAAAACACATTTGGTAACTTTATTATTTTGTCAATATTTTTTATATATGTCATTTATAGCAAGGAAGTCCTACTAGAAATAAGGAAAAATTAAGTCCAACCTATTCCGAAGATAAGCGTTCATTGAAATTTTTTAACAACACAGTTGAAGATTTTATAAATAATCATGATACTTACAGTGATAAGAAAATCATAAATATTTTAAAAATTTTCAAACATTCCTCTATTGAATATTTGATTGATTTATTTAATTATGATAAATGCATTTTAAAGTTATCTAGTTATTTAATGTATTTAGAAAAAATAGTGGTAAACAACGATTCACTGAATGAATACTTTGGAGTTGTATGTATTTAAGGTTGAAACCGGGATATAGTAGATTGATTTATGAATGGATAGCAAAAGCCGATTTGATTGAAAATAAGCTAACGGAAAAACTGAACGATGTTAAGAAAAGATATTTAACTTGTTCAATTTGTAAAGAAAATCAAGTTTCGGTTTTGTATTTACCGTGTGGTCACGTAATTGTTTGTTCTAAGTGTCACGAGAAGAATGTTCACAATTGTCAAGCCTGTTCAACACTGATTAATGAATATCATACTATATACATGTAAGTTCTCAATACAAATCAATACAATATCAAAGTCAAATGAATTATTACCATACATAATGACGGTTCTATAATGTAGAAAATTTTCAAACATTGAATAATATGAAATCATTTTGGTAATTAAATATATTGGGCGCAACTACCAAATGTTGGTGATATGATGAATGGAATGGTCTGGTATTTATAATATATGATATTATTTTAGATTATTCAGAATGAAATATACCCATGAGTTCATCAAAATGGAAAAAGATCTTCGCACAAAACCTTGAAGATGTTGGAAAAGCAGAAGAAACCTTAACCAATATTTTAAAGCTGCCATTATATGTTGCAGTAGTATTGGTTATTATTGTTTCGTAAATAAATGTTTTAATTTGTTTTTATAAATTTATTGTTTTATTGTAATACTTTTTGATTAAAACATATTCATTTTGTTTTAATATTTGTATTAATTTTGAAATAGTGCTATTTATATATGGAAATTTACAATTTTATATTATATACAATTATATATACAATTATATTTACAATTATTATAAATCATAATGTTGCTTTTCTTCTGTTCATTCATTCTCCTCTGATATTACTGCCATAATCATCTTCGACATAATGCAAAGATAATATTTCTAATGTCTTTGTTAATCATGCCCATTTTTTGCAAAGTCTTTGTTAATTATGCACTTGTATTGCAAATTTATTAGTCATATATTATTTTTTCATGCCCTGACATAATATTATTATTTTTAATTTTATTATTATGATTATTTTATTTAACAATACCATATAGCAAATTTTTAGGCAATTTAGTGAAAGGTTATTTTAAATATATAGCAATTTCTTAAGTAAAATATTTCCAGATAAATTTAAAAATTTAGTTAGAAATTCATGGTTTTTGGCTGTACCATTTAATTTAAATATTCCTGGATTCATAACAATTTTTTTTATATAGTTGATAGTAATACCAATTATCTCAATTATTTAACTAGAAACATAACTGAATTCTTAGGTAATATAGTATTTTTGTGTATTTTCAATGCAATATACAACAAAGTAATCAATAAAAACCATAGCATATTGTAAGTTTTTATATATAGTCTGAATTTATCCGACAATATATTTTGTCCCCCTATGTGTATTTATCGTAAGGGTACTGCTTACATTCAACATGTCGCAAGAGTATATTAATTAAAGCACATGTATATTAGTTAAAAATTCTTAGGCAATTTAGTGAGAAATGGATGATCATAGATATCAGAAATTCGTGAATATTTCGAATGTAACTTACCGAATTCTTATTTCGAGTGACTAATTTATTGGTTAACTTTGTCATGTTTAGTCATTTAAAATAATATTTAGCAAAAGATAAGATATGAATATTTAGTATTTCATAGGTAATTTATTCATCTAATGTTCATTACAATAGTTAATATAACTTCGTGAGAAATGCATGGTTATTAATATATTCATTGATAATTTTGGTAGAAAGTCTGTATCATTTGGAGTAAATTTCTATCTTTGTTTGAGGCAAAAGGAGTCATAATAGAAACATGATCATTTGTTATCAATTTACCAATTAAGGTGCTTATTAGTTAGAAATATAGGGTTACAATTCTTTTCTAATTTAATGAGATGATCATTGGGTGTAATATATCTTTGTGAGAAATACATGGTTAACATTTTTAAATAGGGATTTTGAGTAACTTTTACCAAAACAGGGATATTTTGTGCGATCAATTTATGAATATTGGTTAATTTTCTCTTTTTTAGTCATTTAAAATAATATTTAACAAAGGTAATTTAGCAAAATATCATTGAAAGATTTATCCATCCGATAACAATATTCCTTCAATAGATTTTACTCTTAATATTCAACCGATTTAATTTCTAGAAATCTAATTAAAATCACAAATTTCCTTCACTGATATTCCCACAATGAATAAAATAACTTCTTAAATAAAATAATTTAAAGAAATAACCTTTGATATCAATCCAAATTAATTCTAAAGATTTCAAATATTTCATTGTCAAAACCAAGTAAATAGATCATTAACCCTAAACGACTTAATAAAACAGTGGATAATTAATAAAAACTTGTTCTAAAACATAAATCTAAATTACTGTGCAATAACATTCATCACAGCCTAATAAACGATATAATTTCACTTGAATTATTATTAATTCATAGCTAAATACTGACTATTTCCCTTGAAAATTTGATATTTTACCAATAAGAACTTTGTCGATTTAAATAGAGATTTCAAAACATGTCCACCTTAACCGATCCCTCACCAAATATTTCTACCATTTTAAACACCCCCTTAAAAATCATATATTACCATCTTAACCGAACCTTCACTAAATCCAACCGACTTTAATATATCAATTCTCTTAAAATCCATAGGAAATTCTTCAAAATATGAATTTTATTTAATTGTTACAAACATTCTTCCATTGAAATAATTTATTATCTAAATTCATGTAGTAAAAGCCCACTAAAAGATCAAAATTCACTAAAATCAATATTTTCTACAAATATTTCACCACATTTACCAACAAATACCTAACTAGAGATGAAATATATTGATCATAATTCTTCATCGATTCAAGCCAATTATATAGCAATTATAACGTGATATATCTTTCAAAATCACAGATTTCAGTATATTTTACAATAATTTTCAAGTAGATTTCAAATATATCATCATAATAAAATTAGCTGGTTTCAACTTTAGATTTTCAATATTTAAAAGTTCATCAATATTCGTAGAAAATATATGAAAGAATTATTTAGTCAAAGTCAATATCATTACAAAGTCATCATAAAATTAAATAATAACCACTTGATTATTGTAAAAACTCTAATTATTAACATAACTGTCATTAAAAATAATTTTTATTTAAAATTAAATTTAAAAACAAGTCAATAAAATATAGCAAATTATCAAGAAATTAATTAAATTTGTCTTAGAAATAACACTAAAACCTTAAATTTTAAAATATACTTTCAATTACTCACAAAAGGGTTAGTAATAATGTTAGTAAAATCCCGCTAACTCTAAAAAATTACCAATGAATTTAATGCTAATTAATAACCTAAAATTTGCCTAAATAAAATCATTAAAACACACCAGTAACTTTACGACCAGTACCCTTACGAGCAGTACCAATTGTGAACAGTACCCATAGAGGGAGAAAATATATTGTCGGATAAACTCAGAGTATATATATATAATAAAACGAATTAACAATAACTCCATCAAATTGAATCTGTCAAATTATCACAAATTTTGATAAAAAATCTTATTCTAAAATGGTAAGGAGCGTAAAGTCGAAAGATAATAACTAACACTCTTTGTCCCCTTTTTTACTTGAAGTTTCATTTTCATTGTATCTTAAATTATCTTTTAGAATATTTGTTTTTGAAATTGAAATATTTAGTGTAAAATAGTGAATTTAATAATAAATTGCTAATATTACAATATTAATCAAAATTTAAAATATGAATTTATCATAATTACTCAGTCAAATACCATTCACCGTTTTTTATGTAATAAAATAATCATTTGGGGATTAAATACTTTATCAAATAAATGTTTATCACATTATTAAAATATTTTAATTCATTAGTAACTCATATAATAGAAATAATTTTATTTATATATCATCATCACTTATAGCCGCCGATTCTCGATTTTCCACTAATTATTATCACTTATATCCTTCCCACAAATATTTTTTAAATTGTATTAAATATATTTTATTAAAGTGATCATTTTTATGAATTTTTACGAAATTTATAAATTTTANTAAAATTTATAAATTTCGTAAAAATTCATAAAAATGATCACTTTAATAAAATATATTTAATACAATTTAAAAAATATTTGTGGGAAGGATATAAGTGATAATAATTAGTGGAAAATCGAGAATCGGCGGCTATAAGTGATGATGATATATAAATAAAATTATTTCTATTATATGAGTTACTAATGAATTAAAATATTTTAATAATGTGATAAACATTTATTTGATAAAGTATTTAATCCCCAAATGATTATTTTATTACATAAAAAACGGTGAATGGTATTTGACTGAGTAATTATGATAAATTCATATTTTAAATTTTGATTAATATTGTAATATTAGCAATTTATTATTAAATTCACTATTTTACACTAAATATTTCAATTTCAAAAACAAATATTCTAAAAGATAATTTAAGATACAATGAAAATGAAACTTCAAGTAAAAAAGGGGACAAAGAGTGTTAGTTATTATCTTTCGACTTTACGCTCCTTACCATTTTAGAATAAGATTTTTTATCAAAATTTGTGATAATTTGACAGATTCAATTTGATGGAGTTATTGTTAATTCGTTTTATTATATATATATACTCTGAGTTTATCCGACAATATATTTTCTCCCTCTATGGGTACTGTTCACAATTGGTACTGCTCGTAAGGGTACTGGTCGTAAAGTTACTGGTGTGTTTTAATGATTTTATTTAGGCAAATTTTAGGTTATTAATTAGCATTAAATTCATTGGTAATTTTTTAGAGTTAGCGGGATTTTACTAACATTATTACTAACCCTTTTGTGAGTAATTGAAAGTATATTTTAAAATTTAAGGTTTTAGTGTTATTTCTAAGACAAATTTAATTAATTTCTTGATAATTTGCTATATTTTATTGACTTGTTTTTAAATTTAATTTTAAATAAAAATTATTTTTAATGACAGTTATGTTAATAATTAGAGTTTTTACAATAATCAAGTGGTTATTATTTAATTTTTATGATGACTTTGTAATGATATTGACTTTGACTAAATAATTCTTTCATATATTTTCTACGAATATTGATGAACTTTTAAATATTGAAAATCTAAAGTTGAAACCAGCTAATTTTATTATGATGATATATTTGAAATCTACTTGAAAATTATTGTAAAATATACTGAAATCTGTGATTTTGAAAGATATATCACGTTATAATTGCTATATAATTGGCTGAATCGATGAAGAATTATGATCAATATATTTCATCTCTAGTTAGGTATTTGTTGGTAAATGTGGTGAAATATTTGTAGAAAATATTGATTTTAGTGAATTTTGATCTTTTAGTGGGCTTTTACTACATGAATTTAGATAATAAATTATTTCAATGGAAGAATGTTTGTAACAATTAAATAAAATTCATATTTTGAAGAATTTCCTATGGATTTTAAGAGAATTGATATATTAAAGTCGGTTGGATTTAGTGAAGGTTCGGTTAAGATGGTAATATATGATTTTTAAGGGGGTGTTTAAAATGGTAGAAATATTTGGTGAGGGATCGGTTAAGGTGGACATGTTTTGAAATCTCTATTTAAATCGACAAAGTTCTTATTGGTAAAATATCAAATTTTCAAGGGAAATAGTCAGTATTTAGCTATGAATTAATAATAATTCAAGTGAAATTATATCGTTTATTAGGCTGTGATGAATGTTATTGCACAGTAATTTAGATTTATGTTTTAGAACAAGTTTTTATTAATTATCCACTGTTTTATTAAGTCGTTTAGGGTTAATGATCTATTTACTTGGTTTTGACAATGAAATATTTGAAATCTTTAGAATTAATTTGGATTGATATCAAAGGTTATTTCTTTAAATTATTTTATTTAAGAAGTTATTTTATTCATTGTGGGAATATCAGTGAAGGAAATTTGTGATTTTAATTAGATTTCTAGAAATTAAATCGGTTGAATATTAAGAGTAAAATCTATTGAAGGAATATTGTTATCGGATGGATAAATCTTTCAATGATATTTTGCTAAATTACCTTTGTTAAATATTATTTTAAATGACTAAAAAAGAGAAAATTAACCAATATTCATAAATTGATCGCACAAAATATCCCTGTTTTGGTAAAAGTTACTCAAAATCCCTATTTAAAAATGTTAACCATGTATTTCTCACAAAGATATATTACACCCAATGATCATCTCATTAAATTAGAAAAGAATTGTAACCCTATATTTCTAACTAATAAGCACCTTAATTGGTAAATTGATAACAAATGATCATGTTTCTATTATGACTCCTTTTGCCTCAAACAAAGATAGAAATTTACTCCAAATGATACAGACTTTCTACCAAAATTATCAATGAATATATTAATAACCATGCATTTCTCACGAAGTTATATTAACTATTGTAATGAACATTAGATGAATAAATTACCTATGAAATACTAAATATTCATATCTTATCTTTTGCTAAATATTATTTTAAATGACTAAACATGACAAAGTTAACCAATAAATTAGTCACTCGAAATAAGAATTCGGTAAGTTACATTCGAAATATTCACGAATTTCTGATATCTATGATCATCCATTTCTCACTAAATTGCCTAAGAATTTTTAACTAATATACATGTGCTTTAATTAATATACTCTTGCGACATGTTGAATGTAAGCAGTACCCTTACGATAAATACACATAGGGGGACAAAATATATTGTCGGATAAATTCAGACTATATATAAAAACTTACAATATGCTATGGTTTTTATTGATTACTTTGTTGTATATTGCATTGAAAATACACAAAAATACTATATTACCTAAGAATTCAGTTATGTTTCTAGTTAAATAATTGAGATAATTGGTATTACTATCAACTATATAAAAAAAATTGTTATGAATCCAGGAATATTTAAATTAAATGGTACAGCCAAAAACCATGAATTTCTAACTAAATTTTTAAATTTATCTGGAAATATTTTACTTAAGAAATTGCTATATATTTAAAATAACCTTTCACTAAATTGCCTAAAAATTTGCTATATGGTATTGTTAAATAAAATAATCATAATAATAAAATTAAAAATAATAATATTATGTCAGGGCATGAAAAAATAATATATGACTAATAAATTTGCAATACAAGTGCATAATTAACAAAGACTTTGCAAAAAATGGGCATGATTAACAAAGACATTAGAAATATTATCTTTGCATTATGTCGAAGATGATTATGGCAGTAATATCAGAGGAGAATGAATGAACAGAAGAAAAGCAACATTATGATTTATAATAATTGTAAATATAATTGTATATATAATTGTATATAATATAAAATTGTAAATTTCCATATATAAATAGCACTATTTCAAAATTAATACAAATATTAAAACAAAATGAATATGTTTTAATCAAAAAGTATTACAATAAAACAATAAATTTATAAAAACAAATTAAAACATTTATTTACGAAACAATAATAACCAATACTACTGCAACATATAATGGCAGCTTTAAAATATTGGTTAAGGTTTCTTCTGCTTTTCCAACATCTTCAAGGTTTGTGCGAAGATCTTTTTCCATTTTGATGAACTCATGGGTATATTTCATTCTGAATAATCTAAAATAATATCATATATTATAAATACCAGACCATTCCATTCATCATATCACCAACATTTGGTAGTTGCGCCCAATATATTTAATTACCAAAATGATTTCATATTATTCAATGTTTGAAAATTTTCTACATTATAGAACCGTCATTATGTATGGTAATAATTCATTTGACTTTGATATTGTATTGATTTGTATTGAGAACTTACATGTATATAGTATGATATTCATTAATCAGTGTTGAACAGGCTTGACAATTGTGAACATTCTTCTCGTGACACTTAGAACAAACAATTACGTGACCACACGGTAAATACAAAACCGAAACTTGATTTTCTTTACAAATTGAACAAGTTAAATATCTTTTCTTAACATCGTTCAGTTTTTCCGTTAGCTTATTTTCAATCAAATCGGCTTTTGCTATCCATTCATAAATCAATCTACTATATCCCGGTTTCAACCTTAAATACATACAACTCCAAAAGTATTCATTCAGTGAATCGTTGTTTACCACTATTTTTTCTAAATACATTAAATAACTAGATAACTTTAAAATGCATTTATCATAATTAAATAAATCAATCAAATATTCAATAGAGGAATGTTTGAAAATTTTTAAAATATTTATGATTTTCTTATCACTGTAAGTATCATGATTATTTATAAAATCTTCAACTGTGTTGTTAAAAAATTTCAATGAACGCTTATCTTCGGAATAGGTTGGACTTAATTTTTCCTTATTTCTAGTAGGACTTCCTTGCTATAAATGACATATATAAAAAATATTGACAAAATAATAAAGTTACCAAATGTGTTTTGTGATTTACACATTCATATTCAACAGTTATACTTGTAGAAATCATCAGTAATAAATAAATTTCTTAATAACTAAATTACTTTTGTTTTTACATTTATAAAAATTGAGATAGCCAATCAAATTAGAGTTTTCAAAATGTAGAAATTGTAACCATGGTTGAACCTTCAAATGTTTAAGTAACATCATATTGTATAACAATAATAATAAGCATGACTAGTACCCTTGCAACCTGTTGAGTGTGAACAGTGCCCATAGGGGGACAAAATATTTTGTCGGATAGACTAGGAGTATATAATAATAATAATAATAATAATAATAATAATAATAATAATAATAATAATAATAATAATAATAATAATAATAATATACTTTGAAAATGACAATAATAATATTTTATAAATAAAATAAGAATTTTGAAGAAAATAATCATGAAAATATTGAAAATCGTGAAAATGTTGAAAATGAGGAAAATGTTCCTGAAAATGTTGAAAATCGTGAAAATATTGAAAATGATGAAAATATTGAAAATGATGAAAACGTTAAACATTATTGAAAATGTTCCTGAAAATAATCATCAAATATTGAAATCGTAAATTGATGCAGAAATGAAGTTTTATGAATATTAAGTAAATAATAATAAAACATCGAAAATAAAATAATAAGAACTTCGCAAATAATAATAATAATAATAATAATAATAATTATAATAATAATAATAATAATAATAATAATAATAATAATAATAATAATAATAATAATAATAATAATAATAATAATAATAATAATAATAATAATAATAATAATAATAATAATAATAGTAATAATAATAATAATAATAATAATAATAATAATAATAATAATAATAATAATAATAATAATATTGATAAAAACTTTGAAAATAATTTGAAAATAATTCTTTGAAAATAATACTTTGCAAAATATTCGATGAAAAATTCCTGAAATAATCATGAAAATGTTGAAAATCGTGAAAATATTGAAAATGTAGAAAATTATTAAAATAATCATGCAAATGATGTAAATGTTGAAAATCATGTAATTGACGTAGAAATTAAGTTTTATGAATATTTAATAATAATAATGAAACTTCTAAATTAAAATAATAATTAGAACTTTGCAAATAATAAAAAAATAATAATAATAATTCTTTGAAAATAATTCTTTGAAAATAATACTTTGAAAAATATTTGATGAAAATGTTCCTGAAATAATCATGAAAATGCTGAAAATCGTGAAAATGTTGAAAATCATGAAAATGTTGAAAATCGTGAAAATATTGAAAATGTAGAAAATTATGAAAATAATGAAAATTATTAAAATATTCATGCAAATGATGAAAATGTTGAAATCATGAAATTGACGTAGAAATAAAGTTTTATGAATATTTTCAATAATAATCATAATAATAATAATAATAATAATACAACTTTGTAAATAATAATAATAATAATAATAATAATAATAATAATAATAATAATAATAATAATAATAATAATAATAATAATAATAATAATAATAGTAATAATAAGAACTTTGAAAAAACTGTTTGAAAATAAGCTAACGGAAATATTACTTTGAAAAATATTTGATGAAAATGTTCATGTAACTAATGAAAATGTTCCTGAAATAATAATGAAAATATTGAAAATTATTAAAATATTCATGCAAATGATGAAAATGCTGAAAAGCATGAAATGGACGTAGAAATTAGGTTTTATGAATATTTGCAAATTATAATAATAATAATAAGAAGAAGAATTTTCAAAATAACTTTCAAAATAACTTTAGAAATATTAATAATAATAATAATAATAATAATAATAATATAATAATAATAATAATAATAATAATAATAATAATAATAATAATAATAATAATAATAATAATAATAATAATAATAATAATAATAATAATAATAATAATAATAATAATAATAATAATATAATAATATTGATTAAAACTTTGAAAATAATAAATAACATCTTCCGCGCGGGCGTTAATATCTTTCCCAATAATAATGATAAAATAAATTATTACGTAATCGATAATTAAAACAAAAAATAATAATATAATCAACGATTTAAACAAAATTAAATTATTACACAATCGATAATTTAAACAAAAATAAAAATATTATTATATAATCAATGATTTAAACAAAATTAAATTATTACGTAATTGATAATTAAAACAAAAAATAATAATATAATCAACGATTTAAACAAAATTAAATTATTATATAATCGATAATTAAAACAAAAATAAAAATATTATTATATAATCGACGATTTAAACAAAATTAAATTATTATGTAATTGATAATTAAAACAAAAATAAAAAATATTATTATATAATCGACGATTTAAACAAAATTAAATTATTATGTAATTGATAATTAAAACAAAAATAAAAATATTATTATATAATCAACGATTTAAACAAAATTAAATTATTACGTAATCGATAATTTAAAATATATACATAATTAACGATTTAAACAAAATTAAATTATTACGTAATTGATAATTAAAACAAAAAAATAATAATATTATCATATAATCAACGATTTAATCAAAATTAAATTATTACGTAATTGATAATTAAAACAAAAATAAAAATATTATTATATAATCGACGATTTAAACAAAATTAAATTATTATGTAATTGATAATTAAAACAAAAATAAAAATATTATTATATAATCAACGATTTCAACAAAATTAAATTATTAAGTAATCGATAATTTAAAAATATATATAATTAACGATTTAAACAAAATTAAATTATTACGTAATTGATAATTAAAACAAAAAATAATAATATTATCATATAATCAACGATTTAAACAAAATTAAATTATTACGTAATCGATAATTAAAACAAAAAATAATAATATTATCATATAATCAACGATTTAAACAAAATTAAATTATTACGTAATCGATAATTAAAACAAAAATAAAATAATAATATGACCTTGAAAATAATAATATTTTGAAAAATAATAATATGACCTTGAAAATAATAATATTTTGAAAAATAATAATATGACCTTGAAAATAATAATATTTTGAAAAATAATAATAATAATTATAATAATAATAATATCTTTAGAAATAATAATGTTAATAATGAGATATATGGCTCAATCGAAAGGTCCTGGATTGGGCTTTCAAATGAGCTATCGTTGAATAATGTTCGTTGGCGGGAACTCTGTAAATTTAAATTTTAAAATATGACCTTGAAAAAAAATTTGACCTTGAAAAAAATTTGACCTTGAAAAAATTTGACCTTGAAAAAATAAATGACCTTGAAAAAAAATTTGACCTTGAAAAAAAAAATAATATTTTAAAAAATAATAATAAAATAGTCAAATGACCTTGAAAATGGTCTCGGGAAAATGTTAATAACTTTGCCAATATTAATGATGGTGATGACCATTATAACTCATTCGAAAGGTCTTGCACCAAGCTTCAAAACAAGCTATCGATCGATGAAATAAAATGATGGGAACGATAACTTTTGGCATGCCAAATAGTAGGGCACCGCTAGCACACTTAATAATATTTTTGAAAAATAATAATAATTATATGACCTTGAAAATGGTCTTGGGTAAATGTTAATAACTTTGTCAATAGTGATGATGATGGTACTTTCAATAGCTCATTCGAAAGGTCTTGCACCAAGCTAATACTAATAATAATAATAATAATAATAATAATAATAATAATAATAATAATAATAATAATAATAATAATAATAATAATAATAATAATAATAATAATAATAATAATAATAATAATAATAATAATAATAATAATAATAATAATAATAATAGTAACAAGATATATAGCTCATTCGAAAGGTCTTGGATTGAGCTTTAAAATGAGCTATCAATGAATAATTTTCGTTGGCGGGAACTTTGAAAAAATTAAAAATAAAATAATAATATTTTTAAAAATAATAATATGACCTTGATGACTCATCGCGATGAATCATATGACCTTGGGAATAACCTTGGATGAGTCATGCGACCTTGAAAATGACCTTGATGAGTCATAGGATGACTCAGATGACCTTGAAAATTTTTGATGAGTCATAGTATGAGTCATATGACCTTGAAATTTTTTTGATGAGTCATAGTATGAGTCATATGACCTTGAGAATGACCTTGGATGAGTCATACGACCTTGAGAATGACCTTGGATGAGTCACGTGACCTTGAGAATGACCTTGGATGAGTCATGGTCTTTGTTTAAATGACCTTGAAAATTTTTATGACTCATCGGATGAGTCATATGACCTTGAAAATGACCTTGATGAGTCATAGGATGACTCAGATGACCTTGGGAATGACCTTGGTGAGTCATGGTCTTTGTTTAAATGACCTTGAAAAATTTTTTGACCTTGATGAGTCATATTATGACTCATATGACCTTGAAAATGACCTTGATGAGTCATAGGATGAGTCATGGTCTTTGTTTAAATGACCTTGAGAAATTTGATGAGTCATCGGATGAGTCATGGTCTTTGTTTCAATGACCTTGATGAGTCATATGTCTTTGTTTAAATTTGACCTTGAAAAAAAATGTACTTTTAGACTTAGCATTTTTTAAAAATTTTACGACGGGGTGGGGGGGTGGGGGGGGGGGGTACTGTGCTAGCGGTGCCCTGTGCCAGCGGTGCCCAATCCATCTACTTACTTGGGTTATCGTTTTGAAAAGAAATTATTTTTTAAAGGCGAAATAAATTTTAAAATATTTGTTCAATTAATGAGAAATAAAATACAAGAGTCCTTGAGGAGAATGTTATAAAGAGCGTAGTGGAAAGGATTAACAAATTTTTTAGACATTTTCAAGTGTATGGCCTGTCAATTATTATTAACAATATCATTGAAAGTTAAGAAAATGATATTTATTTATGAACCTTCTCTCAAACATTCATCGAGCAGATAAAGATCCAATGACAGATTTGACATATTTTTAGTTAGCTGGTTTATTGAGATAAATACTTCTAATTGAATAAATTATGTTTTCTGTAATCATTTAGTCAATTGGAACATAGATTGTTAGATTTTATTTGGGCCCTAAATTCTCAATATCATTTCCCAGATTTCACAAGTTCTATTTGTTAAATCAGAATCAAAACTTTTTTTAGATATTAATTAATTAAATCTCCAAAATTTATTTTTAAAAAAATTATGCAACTGAATTAAACGAAGCTGTTTGAAAAATCTAAAGTTTCGAATAAATATCCAAAATTAACTTTCTAAAAGATTAGCTAAAATAGATTATATCCGACACAAATAGGGAATACACACATACAATGGTACGCCATAGGTATAAAATTTTGTGTATAAAGTAAAGATAAAACTTGGCCCCTGGCATTTTTATAACTATTATTGGCAACCAGGTAAAATACATGAGCATGTTTATATATAGCTATCAGCATCTATCAAGCGATAGTGAGAATATCCAGTAATTGTAATGCAATAATAAAAAAACACCCAAGTAATTACACCGGATACATATTTAAGACAATAGCGCGCAATGAAGATAATAAAATTAAGTTATACCCAGTAGACTAGACTAGAGAGTGACCATATATCCTTAAATCAAGTCAAACTGTACTAGAAAATTAACTGATGACGTTATAAATGCACTGATGGTATTCGTAAGAAATGTACCGGCATCGTGTGTTCACACGAATATTGAATATTGATTGATGTGACTTCTTTAATTATTATCTCTATGTAACATGCACAACTGTTTTTTTTAAATATGACTCTACTAAATAGAACTATTTATAAAAGTATTTATATTTAAAAAAAATCTCAATAAAAAAATTGACATGTATATCCAGTGAAGGGGAGAAACGGAAAGTTATACGGAAAAGAACCGTACGTTTAACAAGTAATGGAAACTGGACTTTGTGTTTATAGTGTTAAATGATAAGTCTATTGTTTGATATGTCCAGAATCTGTCTCTATTTGGAAAAAGTTCAATATACAGAGACATTACATTACTATGCTATCACATTATCTTAATGGTACAAAGTTGAAAGACAAAGTTACATGTGTTGAGGATACCTAAATAACAATTTATAAAGAAATAAATAAAATTACCTGGGGGAAGATCGCCATGACAAACGGGACGATCTATTGGAACTCAGAAAAGAAAACGGAAGTAAAAAGAAATTAAAAATGAGAAAGATAAAGGAAATAAAAGGAATCAAACAGGAAAATGAAAACCAAGGTCAGTACTAATTAATTAGTACAAAAATGAAAAGGAATTTTGAAATCGGGGAAAAAGAAAACAACAATATCTTTATCTCGACAACTTGCCAGTGATAACAGAATTGATGGTAAAAGGCGGTCAAACAAAAAAGGGAAAATAACTTGACAGCTTGTCAGAGATATAAAAATGAGACAGTCGGGAAAAGCAGGAGAAGGAAAATGGAAAAACACTTGATTATCTGGAGTGCCACAAGAGAAGCGAAATATATAAGGGAAAACTGGTGGACATGAAAGGTGAACGAAATTAGAGAAAAAAGTGACGCGAAATTGAGACAATTTGGAAGACGATTTGAGAGACGATTCGAGAGATGATTTGAGAGATAAAATTATTGGAGAAAATTAGACAATGTTGGACGAAACGTTGTTGAATAAACGAGTTGTGAAAAATAATTGTAAAGGAAATAATTGTGGAGGATAATTATTGGAGAAGAGTTGAAGAAAAGAATTAGTTGAAAAATAAAACGAAAAGAAGTTATTTAATTATTTGAATAAAGTTGTGAAGAAGGTCAAAGAAAACAACCCGCTCAAAGTCCCAGTTGATAAACCAATCAGTAATTTGTGATCTTTTAATCTGGTGTTATACACAAGTGCTATTCCTCACCGAGTGTTGTAATAAGCATTGTATAGCCACTAAGTACAGTGTTGAATTTATTGCCAGTGTAAAGAGAAAGTTTATTTGTGATTATCAATAAAGATTTCTGTTGTTAAGTGTTATTTGTGAATCGTATAAAGAACGCTTGGAGTCAGAGTAACATTTAAATTTATCACCAACTCTATAACCCAACACATTCCTTTAAAAGATTTTGGATTGTCAGCCAAATTGTTTTCGTAGATAGATGAGCTTAAATGACTGTGCTACACAGGCATCTTTAAAGATAAGCTGGATTTTAGCTAACAATTAGAAACTGTTTTCAGATAGTGATACTGTGAAGTTATGTTTTCAAGAAAGTGCAGATTCTTTGTTTGCTGAATTTAAGAATAAAGATGAGAAAAAGAAACACATCAAATCTTCAAATATCTCACAAAACTGTTATAAGAAGTGTTGAAATGATGTCAGGTGATATATCGGAGCAGTTGATTTCTGATTTGACAAAAGCATCCGATGTCATTGACGCATAGAAAGAGTTATGCGATGTCATTGACACAGAACAACTTATAATTTGGGTTAGATTTGACATTGAACATGAATTTAAATAAAAATTGTTGGCAATGGTTTAATTGAAAAATTCAAAATAGGGTAAAAATATAAAGAAGACACTGTGAGTGTATAATAAGAAATGGTGTTGATACGAAAAATCCTCGTACATGTTACCACCGATGGTGCCACAATAATGGTAGGATTATAAGTTGGTTTAATTGGTGAGCTGATGACAAATAAAGATTTCCAAGTTTCAAAGCATATATTGTATCATTTACCAAGCAATCATTCGAATACTCATTTTTCGAATAAGTATTTCATCATGGCACCTAACATGCAGTTATTGGAAAGAGATGAAGGTGCAATAAAGCTTGAAATAATTGAAATTCAACATAATAAACACAAGAGTACGCTGCTAACTGATTTCTTGGTGACCTGTTTATTCTATCGAATTTCCACATATATCAAAATGTTGTTAAAAGGTATTGACGATGATTTTGGAACCACTTACATTTTTGAAGTTGGATTTTCTGCAATGATCAACATCAAGTCAAAGAAACGAAAGCTATTGACTGATGAACATTTGGAAGACCTTATGAGGGTATCAGTTACTGAATACAAACCAAAAATAAAAAAATTGCAAGCACAAATAAAAACCAAACATCTCACTAAAACAATGTTGAACGTTTTATTCATTTTATTTTTATTGAATTAATCTTGAGCACTGAACTGCCTAATAGTCCTAAACTCTAAACTTAAATATTTTAAATAATTTTTATTATAAATTTTCTAAATTTCAGTGTAGTTTATTAATCATTGCATTTAAGTTTGTATGTGGCCTTCGTCTTCAAAAGAAATTTGACAAACAGATTTCCGTGACCTACATAAAAATACTAGGGAAAAATAATTTTTTGCTTACTTTTTTTTTCCTCAAGGTCAGGATGGGTCATATCCATCTAATGATACTGCCGTAACTAAAAGATCTGATCACATATTATATTTTTGAAGTAAATAGAAATGACATTTCATCTTAAAATTTGCGCCCAACTAGTTTTGTGTTCTGTCCCACGTCACTACTGGGTTTCCTTGATCTGGTCTCGGAACCGGGATATTATGGACGCTTCAACATTGGTTTCTTCAGCGGAAAAATACTTTCCACAAGCGAAATAAAACAAATACTAAAACGTTTTTTTGATGTGATGTAAAATACTTTACTTAAGCAAGCTTTGATTTAAGTAACATTACCATTAAATCTAGAATTTTTGTCAGACTAATTATCTTTATTAATCTTCATATTCACTTTTACAATTTATAAGTGTCACCCTGGTTAATTCTGGTCATTATTGCGTCTGTTATTTTTATAAATCATTGTCCAAGCATTAAGAAAACAAAATTTCAGCTATACAGAGTAGATAAGCATTGAAAATTTTAGTCCATAAGCAATTTTTATTCAAATGATCTTAAAGGATTCAAATACTTAGCTTTTATCCTTTATCACCCTTGAATAGTTCTTCCATCCTGGATACGATTTCATTTTAATTTATATATTTTATGCGATACCCAATGTCATGCTTGCCTTTTAAATAGCTTACATTACACAAAACTCTATTTAGACAGAAATACTTCAAATATACCAAGCATAAAATATGCTATAGGAAAAGTCAAAATATTTTTGAAAATGAAATTATTCAAATTTTATGATATTGAATGAATAAATGGAAATTTATAAATAAACCTATTTCACTAACTAAATATTATTCTTTAATGCACTTTGAATTTAAATTAAAATTATTCTTAATTATTAATTTAATTTAATATTAAAAATTCTGAATAAAAATTATTTAATAAATAAAATAAATTATGAAAGTGCGAAAATTTTATATTTAACCATATGAATATAATTATTGCAATAGAAGATAAATTTTAAAATTTCTTGAATTATGCAAATAAAGAATATCAGTTATGATTGTTAAATTTTCCATTAATATTATTTAAATTTAAATATTCAATTTAAACAGTTGAAATTAACTTTCATTACATTTAAAATTAGGAATTCTAAATTTTTAAAAGTTCTAAGTTATTTTTATGTCTTTATATAAAATAAGCAATGAATAAAAATATATAAAATAAAAAAAATTTGATCTAATTTTATAAAATTCTGATTCTTGAGTTTGATTATAGCTGCTGATTAAATTACTGAGCAATGTCTTGATTCCTTTATTCGATGACCTATCTTAAATAAAATAAAAAATTGTCATTAAGTGATAAAATAAACTTACATGGACGAAATAAACTGTAAAAGAACTGTTTTGAAAACAAGAGAAAGGAATTTGTTTTGCCATCAAAGCAAAAACTGGCAAATTTTGGTTGCAAATTTAAAGTTAGAGCGTCTGTCGTAATTATCTTCTTTTTTAGTGTTAATAGAAAGATTTGCTTCGTACTCCATGCTAACATTATTGGGATATCACAATAGAAAATCATGTCTCCAATTAAAGGAATAGAATAAGAATTAATAAATTCAACATTTACAAATTCATTTTTGTTATTGTAAATAATTTTCAGTGAAACTGCAATATGGTTTTCACCAGAATTCTGATTTTCAAATAACACCAACATTGTTTCTTTGTTTGCATTTATAGATAGGCTTTGAATAAGTTTGTCTTTTTTCAATCGGCATATACTATTAATTTCAATAAAGTTTACCCCTGTTGAATCGACACATAAGTAATCCTCTGTCGTTATGGGAATTTTTTGAAAAAATAAGAAAAATATTTTGCCCATGTAATCTTAAGTCTTGAAAAGTTGTTAAATCAAATGTCCGACTTTTAATAAATTCAAATTTGGGCATTTTGTATTTAAGATAAATATTAGGATTATTTTCATTGTTAAACAACGATCCAATAATGTGTAGTTCTGAATTCCCGAAAACAATTTTCTTAGGAAATATTATGTAACTCTTATTGCGCCAAAGTGACAAGACCCTAAAAAACTTAATTTTTTCGGAATTGAAATATTTAAAATGAATGATATTAAATGAATTTTTGAATATGACAAATAGATGATCTTCCCACATTAACGTATCCTGAATAGTTTTGTCTTGAAATTCTAAAGGAAGTACGTCTTTTAAATTTAATCGCGATTCGACGTGTTCAGTATTGGTCACGTAATGAATATTTTCATTTCTAAAGTTAATTTCGAATAAATTTTTCATCAAAATTTAGCAATCAAATTAAAAAGAAATTTGTTATATATAAATTTATTAGTTAATTAAATTGAGTAATTTAAAACAAAATATATTTCCGTAAATATATTTGCTAAAAAAATTGTTGAGTAATGTATAAAGCAAGGGTGGGCACGCATGAGTTCAATGAGAGACATTTTCCGAAAATTTATTTTTTAAAGAGCCACCATAGTGAACTACATATTTTTTTTTATTTCATTAATTTGATTAAAAAAGACTTAAACGCTATTAAAAACAATTATTTCAAAATTTAAGTAACAAACATAAAATATAATAAAAATCCATTAATAAAAAGTAATAAAATTTCTTGAATTAACGAAGACTTTTGGTCAAATCTTTGAAATTTGGTGTATACTTTGTTAAAGCTGTTCGCAGCAATTCTGTAAAAATTCAATTATCAATGAGCCGCAGTTTACTCAACGAAGAG
Organism: Schmidtea polychroa; assembly: GCA_959609185.1. Lineage (NCBI taxonomy): Eukaryota > Metazoa > Platyhelminthes > Tricladida > Dugesiidae > Schmidtea > Schmidtea polychroa. The sequence continues at coordinate 14,966 of CAUHTR010008201.1, read as the reverse complement.
CCGCATGCGGCTCTAAGAGCCGCATTTGCCCACCGTTGGTATAAAGTAATGCAAAATAAGTTTTAATGTACATAAAATTGTATGTAAATCGATAAAATGGGCAAATTTTTTAAAAGATTAAAATTATCAAATAGAGTACAAAAATAAATTAAAAATTGACATATTTTGGAGGAATCAGGTACGCGCGGATGAGAAATAATGAGGTAAATGCGAATACAATAATATAAATTCATGGGAATCTCCGGAAATAGATATTTAGAAAATACAAATTAATTAAGAAAAATAAATTTAATTAGTATATGGAAACTCTGAGCAGTAATTCAAAAATATAATGAGATTAATCTTCCTTCAAGAATAATAATTAGTTTTTCTTCAAAAATAATTTACGTGAAAAGAGTCTTGAGAAATAAAGGCGATATGTTGATTAACAAATTATTTTTGTTGTTTAATTTAATTATTTTGGACATTAGATGACTTTAATAAAGAGTAACACTAATTGTCTTTTTCCAGTCTGGTTAAATATTGAAAAAAAAGTAAAAAAACATTAGAGAAGAAGTTGACAACTAAATATAATTAATCAATCTACTAAAGAGTACCTAATGGTCATATAAAGGCGATTTCTCTTTAGGATAACTACCTTACAAATAAATAAAATAAAACGAAATTATAAATCTGTGAAAAGGTGTTCTTTACAGATTAAATCTAAAGTTGACGATATGGTGAAATTAATTTCAAAATAAATAAATTATTTGTGTTGGATCTTATTGAATTATTTGAAACAAAGAGCATGAGAAGTCAGAGTCATTACCGACTTTACAACAATAAACCAACAAAATATTTTTAACATCAAGATAGAAATTGTGAATAAATAAATACCTTCACTGTACAACTATAGCTGGGTGTCGCAACCGAATGCAGTGCACATTAAATTTCTTTTAAATTTTACTTCAGAACATTAGTATACTTGAATATATGTAAATATGTTGAACAAAAGTTCTGCTTTAATAATTTTTGAATAAATATTGTCTTTTAAATATCAAAATATAGGGGACCTGCAAAAATTTATTTTTTCTATGTCGATGAAATCTTATCAAAATTAAAATAAATACAATTCATCACATTTATTTGTGAAAATCGCATGTTCAAGTATACTAAAAGTATAAACTATATCAGACCTTAGACATAATCCCAATCAGCTTCAATGACACTCTGGAGTGACGTGTAAAATTTTGAAACTCACTTGTGAGCTTGGCCCTCCGATGTTGACTTCAAATATTGGCGAAAATTGTTGCTCACTTTTCCTGAATTAATGTTTTTTTACAAATCGATAGCACTCATAATTCCTGAAGATAAAGCGATCCATAAGTTTGTGTCGGGTGAGTAGGCCTGCAATGTTATTATAGACACATGGTGTTTTTCAAGCCAAAGTCAAATCAACTGTGCTATGTGAATTCTGGCATTGTCATGCTGAATAATTATTTCCCAAGCAGGTAGTATTGTTTGAAAGTTTGAAATCATATTCTGCAAATATTTTAGGTATCTCTCAGCATTGATAGATCCACCATCGGGAAGAAGTTCGAAATACGTGTGTGATTTTGCATAGTTGCTGGCAACAATAATCAGAACTTTGCGATCAGATATTGTCCGCCTAGCAATAGTTGGACGATCACTTGTGCCATCCACACAAACACGTTCGAATTCTTTTGGAGATACATCTCAAAGGTAAATCCATTTTTCATCGAGCCCAATGATATTTTCCTTAAGTCTTCTTGGGGAATAAATATTCAAGATTTCTTGACAGCAAGTGATTCTGATTCTTTTGTTATTATCAGTCAAAATGTCAAGAACCCATCTGCTGCAAAGTGACTTCTTTCCAAGTTCTTGTTTCAATATGCAGCGGACACTAGTTTCTTCAATGTCTTGAAATGGCTGGACACCTTAAGTGGCAATCTTCCTCAGTCATTTCACGCACAGTTATGATATTCTTTTCTGCAATGCTCATTCTTGGTCTTCCTGAACCTTCTTATCGTTCAAAAAGTTTTTGCTGTTTTCCTGCAAACTCCTTGGTAATCTACTGTACTCTCCGAAGGCTAACGACGTTCTCTATACCCCAACCTTCGACAAGAAAGCGGTGGATTTCGGTAGCCGAAAAAGTTACTTCGTGTTAAAGTTGCAGCCAAGAAAATTTTGTCACATTGCTTTGCCTTCATCTTTAATGCTAAATCATTTAACCAAGTCTAAGCAATTTGTTTTAATTTAAATCTTAAACTTTCCAGTCTTGTCAATAATCTGTCTTAGAAAATGTAAATAAGAAATTTTAACCTTGATCTTCAGATATTTTCTGTCTAATAAAAACGAAGTTTTGTTTTGCCAGCACCCATAATTGTAATTAACTTATTAGCTTACATTACTGATTGTCAATCTTCTTCTCGCAGTACACTTCTTTTTTATTTACAAATTTTTGTGACGTTTCTCAAATTTTAATAAATGAAATTATTTAAATTATAAACTGGAAACGATTAACTAAAAAATACCTTACTCAGTCTTCAGGATAATAAGATTTGCTAAGCAGCGATATAGAATGTATAAAATAAGTGGCAACCTTAGTTCTAAATAAAATGAATTTAACCCCCTTCCTATCCAAAATGAATACAGAGTTTTTTGATTAAAAATGCTTGTTGATTAAAAATGCTTGTTGATTACAGTGGTAATGTATGTGTGTGCAATGAAATGAAATAGGTATGCATCCAATCGGTATAAGGATTAACTATTAAGCTAATGGAAATCGATTTTTAGATTGCATAATTGAAAACACTGTGTACACCTAACCGCGAAATATAACATTATCTATAATCTAAAAAAAAAATCAATAAATATATATTATAGGAACACACAAACTTACCTGTGTGTAGAAATTTAATGCCGCGAAATTTAACATATTTATTATAGGAATCTAAAAAGTGAGAGAAAATAATTAAGCATACAAGCACAGCACACATAATGAAAAATACATACAAAATTAAGTAAAGTGTTTTTCATGCGAAATTCAGATTGATTAACATATAATTAACATATCAATATTTTTAGATTATTTAAAAAATTATGTACAAAAAAACTTTTGAATCAGATTCCGACTGCTCTACGTTGAGCTTTAGGGAAAAAAAAGAAGATACATCGTAAGATTTAATTATAAAATAATTTGGAATATAAAATTTCTTTAGATTTACAGATATTTCACAGGACACAGTGGCTTTTTGCGAAGTTGAAGATCTGACAATGTAAGATTTATTCATTAAAATATAAAATATTAAAATATTTTACAGTATAACAGATATTTCTTTGCGTGAAGGTACCATTTCAAATATTGAAGAAGGTCCTTCGACAACTTCGAATTTGCAAGAAAAAAATCGCAAATCGTAAATTTTAATAAATTATTTTAACAAATTAATATTTTCAAAGAATTACAGAAATAGACAAAATTCGGCTTATTAATGCATTTGAAAATGGGGACAATTATAAAGAATTTGGAAGATTGCTCGGAATCCCCAAAAATTCAATTATTTCAATAATTTACAAATATAAGAAATATGCCGAAATTACAAAAGGAAAAAGAAGTGGCAGAAAACAAATTATTTCAGAAGAACAGGGAAATAATTTGTTGGATTTTGTCGAAGCCAATTTTTATGCAACGTTAGAAGAAATGCTTATAAAAATTTAAGATTATAAAAATTTAAAAAACTATTTCGTTCATGTACGCCGATTTTTCCCTAAATGTATTAAAAAAATAAATGTGTATGGTGATTACTTTATTTATTTATAAATATAAAAATATTTAACTTACATTTTAGCGAAATAATTCCATATTAATGCATAAAATATCATAAATTTCCTAAAAAAACACCTGAAATTTAATTATTAATATATTTATAAATGATAAATTATAAATGATGACTAACAGTAATATTTAAGAACTTGAATAATGATCTCATAATTATATAAAATCAAAATTCAAGTCCTAAAAATTACTTTAATTCAAAAACTTACCTTTAAACGAATTTTGGAAAATTGAATAAATGAAATTAAGTTAACATTGTCATATAATTGGTGACTCACCTCAGGTGGTGTGCACACCAACGTATATTATAGACAATGTTAACTTTCGCGGTTAGGTGTATAATGGTGCAATTTAATGTTCCTCTTTGTAATTATTATTATTTAATAATTATTATTATTTTAACCATTTCAGCCCAGCTGGTGGGCATTTGCCACGATGACATTTGTAGAGTTCTACTTACTGTGCATATCCATATTTTTGCTCTTAATCACTAGATGTCATTCCAACTGATAATTTCCTATATGAAGGAAACCAGTTCAAATTTGGTTTTGGAGTTCTTGATAGGCCTCCAATTAACCTCTTAAGTGGTTTATTTTGTCAAACAAAATGCGCTACTCAGTGTCGAGTTTTGTTATCAGCTACCGGATATATACGTCTCGGGCATAGTGTTACAAAAAAAAATAATATCTTATTGGATGATATTTGTAAGGTATTGTTATTTTTGTACGTATTTTAGTGTTCACAATTAGTAGTTGTGAATACTAAAATATAAACTGTCACCATCGGGGAAATCCAGATTGTCAAAAAAAAAAAACTATATAGCGATAATTTACTATGGTAAATTATCGCTATAGTAAATTTAAAAAATTAGAAAAAAAAATCGATAGGAAATAAAATAGCTATTCAGGACTTAAAACCTCAAGAATCGCAAAGGACGGTAATTAACGAAGAAAATTAATTAAAAGGAGATAAAAGAATTCTTCAAAGAAAACAGATTATTCAAGTACTAGCTTCAAATACACAAGCAGACGAAAATCAAATATACTGTCAAAGATACAAGTGTCGATCTTTCGGATATACAAATAAACGGGTATCAAATATACAATCGAAGATACAAGTGTCGATCATAAGAGAATTCTTCAAAGAAAACAAACTATTCAAGTGACAGTTTAAAATATACAAGTAAACGATCTGGTAGTAGTATCCCCAAGCTTCCAAATACTACCCAAGAGTATAGCCGAAGACAACCTTCCTAATTACTAAGGAAATAACCAAATTTACAGTCCTATAACCGGGATAATTAAGGTCTTACATTTCTTATTAATAAAGGTTGAATTAATAACTTGTTAGTTAATTTTATATTCTAGTTTTATTATTATTATTATTATTATTTTATTTGTGGTGACATAGCATACACCCCGATAGTCCCAACACAATTTTTTATCGGTGACTCTATCGGGCTCATCATATTTCTATACATAATAACACAACGAGTTCGTAACATCCCCAAATATATTAGGAACATATAACATAACAACTGGTGTCAGAAGAAAAAATATACACAACACGACACTCGCATTCGACGATTTTTTTTCAATCACTACGCCTTTCAGCATACTTATTATAGAAGTATAAAGGATAGTGACTCTTTTGGCTGAACACAGTAAGCCATATCCTTGAACAATCTCATTTTTTGTAACACAACAAGCAATAAAAAAAAACATCAACAAACCAATTAATGGCATCAAACCAAACAAATCCAACAAATATTCCACAAACACCCAACAACTACGATAATACTCAAACACCTGAAAGCACAAATTACTACTACAACCCAAACACCAACCCAGAAAACACACATACCATTAATTCAATAATCAACCCAAAAACAAATATCCCCAACTATTTCACAGATGACAACGGAACACCGCAAAAATGGTTAGAATTCGCGAAACTAACCCTAACGCTATCGGGAGTCAAGTCAACAAAATCCTTATGCTCCAACATAATAGCGGCACTACCAAGCAACAAATTAAATGAAATCGCCGATCAAATCGATGAAATATCAAAAGACGACGACCCTTTTACAAAACTGTGTAACATATTAACCAACAAAAACAAGGTCAACAGAAGGCAAATGCTAGAGTCATGCCTCAACAATACACAGTTAGGGGACAACAAGCCCACAGATTTCCTACGACAATTGAAACAAAAACTGGAGTATCTACAACCAAACATAACAAACTCCGGTTCCAACGAATTGGTGAAAGAATTCTTCATGCGCGCTATGCCACCGGAAATTAGACGAATTCTAGCCGCTAGCAGTAACGCTGACGTCGAAACCCTCGCTGACATAGCGGATAAAATAAACGAAGAAATCTACCCCACAATCTGCAGTACCCAAAACCACAACAGAAATAAAACTAATCACAACACCCAATCAACCAACAAAAACACAGAACCAAATGAAACAACAAACCGATTAATAAACACTTTGATCAGCAAATTCGACGAAATAATTGTCGAAAACAGACAAATAAAGCGGAACTAGCCGAAATAAAAGAGAAATACAACAGGCAAAATTTCAATCCAAACGAAAACAGAGACCTATTCAACAGAAACAATTTTAACACAGACCAACTATCACACAATCACAACAGACAAAACTACGACCGAACACCCAACGAAAACAATAGACAGAACTACAGCCACAGACAATCCCCAAACGGTCACTACAGAAACCGGTCAAACTCCCCAAACCGATACAACAATTACCGAAACAGCAGCAAAGAAAGGGAGTCAAGAAATGATCTCCTAAACAAAAACCTCTGCTACTTTCACAACAAATTTGGCGACAAAGCATACAAATGCGCAAAACCCTGCGACTATCATAAAACAGAGCAGGAAAACTAAAAAAGTCACTAATGATAGCACCCACATTAGGTGGCAAAAACAATACATTTTGGGTGCACACAAATAACACTGATTTTCTAATTGACACTGGTTCGGTGATCTCATTACTGCCACATTACATGTATAAAAATACAAAAACTGCAGATAAACCGTTAACAGCAGCCAACGGAACAAGCATCAAAACATTCGGACAACAAACACTAAACCTGAATATAAACAAAAAAAATTACAACTGGACATTCACAATAGCTGACGTTCAACAAGCAATAATAGGAGCAGATTTCCTAACAAAATACAACCTCCTAGTGGATTGCAAAAACAAACAAATATTAGAAAATACCGATACAACAACATCACAACACATCATGAGCAACAGAGTGAAACCAAAAATTGACATAGGCGTAGTAACTTTAAACACAAACAACAAAACTAACCTAGAAAAAATTACACCGGAAATCAACAAAATCCTAGAACGATACAAAGAAGTAATGGAACCAGTCCAATTCGATGACAAATCAGAACAAACCATCGAACACGCAATTCTGACAAATGGAAACCCAGTACATGCAAAAGTAAGACCACTGGATCCCAAAAAAATAGAGATCACAAAAAACAGTTTCAACGAACTATTGGAAAATAACATAGTCAGACATTCAAACTCTGAATGGTCCTCAGCACTGATGCTAAAACAAAAAGCTAATGGCGATTGGAGAGCTTGCGGCGATTACAGACTTCTGAATAAAATAACAGAACCAGACAGCTACCCATTACCTATAATAAAAGACATAATAAACCGAATAAACGGCGTCAAATACTTCTCAAAAATAGATTTGCAAAAAGCATACCACCAGATACCTATTAGAAAAGAAGATGTAAAAAAGACAGCAATAACAACACCGATAGGAATGTTCGAGTACAACAGAATGCCTTTCGGTTTACGGAACGCCGCAGCAACTTTCCAAAGATTCATGGACCAAACAATGAAAAACAACAAAAACACAATTGCTTACCTGGATGACATTTTAATAACAAGCCCAGATAAAGCAACTCATTTAAAAGACGTAGAAAAAGTATTTGAAACGCTGAACAAAGCAAAATTGAAAATAAATACACAAAAATGTGAATTTATAAAAACAGAAATAAACTTCCTTGGTCATACACTAAACGACAAAGGAACACAGCCAATTGAAAACAAAATAAACAGCATAAAAAATTACAAACTGCCGACAAACACAAGAGAGTTGAGGAGATTTCTAGGAATGGTAAACTTTTATCATTCTTACATCCCAAACTGTAGCAAACTACTAGCCCCACTAAATGACCTTATCAAAACAAAACGAAATGTCATAATAAACTGGACACAACAGACAACCGATATTTTCGAGAAAGCCAAAAAAAGTCTGTCAACGGCAACACTACTTGGTTACCCAGATCCAGAGCTAGATTACCAACTAACAACAGACTGTTCAGGTTTCGCCATGGGCGCAACAATTTTTCAAGAAAACAAACACGGCAAACAACCACTAGGATTCTTCTCTAAAAAACTAAAGTCACACCAAACAAGATACTCAACATTCGACAGAGAACTCCTGGCAATACACGAAGCAATCAAACACTTCCAACATTTGCTTGAAGGACGAAACTTCAAAATATTCACAGATCACAAACCGCTAACTAACGCGATCGAAATGAAAAATCCTTCACCAAGGCAGATCAGACAAATCAATTTCATTTCACAATTCAACTGCACAATAAACTACATAGCCGGAAAATCAAACATAGCAGCGGACGCTCTATCAAGAAACGAAAGTGACATAAACTCCCTGGAATTCGAAGAGATAATCGAATTAGATCAAATTAAATCCAAACAAAATGAAACAATCAACAAACTCCCCACTAAACACAGTTTGAAACTACAAGAACTCAACGGAGTATGGCACGACGTCTCCAACGAAAGCAACAAACGAATATTACTCCCGGAGGAATTCCGCCAAAACTGTATCGAAAAGATACACAAGATTAATCACCCGGGAAACAAAGTAACATTCGAACTAATACATAACAACTATATATGGCCTAATATATTTGGGGATGTTACGAACTCGTTGTGTTATTATGTATAGAAATATGATGAGCCCGATAGAGTCACCGATAAAAAATTGTGTTGGGACTATCGGGGTGTATGCTATGTCACCACAAATAAAATAATAATAATAATAATAATAAAACTAGAATATAAAATTAACTAACAAGTTATTAATTCAACCTTTATTAATAAGAAATGTAAGACCTTAATTATCCCGGTTATAGGACTGTAAATTTGGTTATTTCCTTAGTAATTAGGAAGGTTGTCTTCGGCTATACTCTTGGGTAGTATTTGGAAGCTTGGGGATACTACTACCAGATCGTTTACTTGTATATTTTAAACTGTCACTTGAATAGTATTAACAACAGATTTCATCCTAATAAAAAAACCATTTACAAAAGGATTCGAATCCAAATACGAAGGTCCATTCAAACTCTTAGAAATCAACAAAAACGTCGCTACAATAATTAAAAATAACAACAAAATGAAAATAAATATAAGACGCATAAAACCCTATCACCAGAACATAAACCCGCAAACGATATAACAAAAAACAAAACACAAACACAAAGGAAAAACACAACCAATTCACAAAAACGTCACATTCAACCACAAAAATTCAATCAAAAGATTCGATAAAGACACAATACTGGCTCCACTATACAAAAAACGTTACAGCGAATGCTTTAAATAAAAACACAAACATACACAAACAAACACACACACAAACAGCGTTAATTGTACAGTTTTTATTTTTCTTGTAAATACAAAACAAAATGTAAATTTTTAATTTTATTGAAGTTGTAGATACAAAGAAACAGAAACAAAAAACACAAAAACATAAAACATACGAATAAAAAAAAAGGTTATTGAATGTAGTTTTTACGTTACTGTTATTGATTCATGTTAACCTCCGGTTTTAAAGGGGGAAGTTATGTAAGGTATTGTTATTTTTGTACGTATTTTAGTGTTCACAATTAGTAGTTGTGAATACTAAAATATAAACTGTCACCATCGGGCAAATCCAGATTGTCAAAAAAAAAAAACTATATAGCGATAATTTACTATGGTAAATTATCGCTATAGTAAATTGAAAAAAATTGAAAAAAAAAAATCGATAGGAAATAAAATAGCTATTCAGGACTTAAAACCTCAAGAATCGCAAAGGACGGTAATTAACGAAGAAAATTAATTAAAAGGAGATAAAGAATTCTTCAAAGAAAACAGATTATTCAAGTACTAGCTTCAAATACACAAGCAGACGAAAATCAAATATACTGTCAAAGATACAAGTGTCGATCTTTCGGATATACAAATAAACGGGTATCAAATATACAATCGAAGATACAAGTGTCGATCATAAGAGAATTCTTCAAAGAAAACAAACTATTCAAGTGACAGTTTAAAATATACAAGTAAACGATCTGGTAGTAGTATCCCCAAGCTTCCAAATACTACCCAAGAGTATAGCCGAAGACAACCTTCCTAATTACTAAGGAAATAACCAAATTTACAGTCCTATAACCGGGATAATTAAGGTCTTACATTTCTTATTAATAAAGGTTGAATTAATAACTTGTTAGTTAATTTTATATTCTAGTTTTATTATTATTATTATTATTATTTTATTTGTGGTGACATAGCATACACCCCGATAGTCCCAACACAATTTTTTATCGGTGACTCTATCGGGCTCATCATATTTCTATACATAATAACACAACGAGTTCGTAACATCCCCAAATATATTAGGAACATATAACATAACAATATTTATTAAGATAATATGTTAACAAAAGAAATATTTATGATATATTTTTATTCGTCTTATGCGTTTTGTAATGCAAATGTTGATGACGTATATATCCGTAAAAAGTTAATAATAATTAACAAAAACTATATATATATATAACTATATATAACTATATATAACTTATTGCAGTATCGTAGCTAGGGTTTGTGAGGACCGAGGAGTTTCTTAATTTTACCGCTCATTACAATTATTTAATACAAAATGTATATTCTAAAAATATTTTATCTAATAAAATGAAAATGAAAATACTCTTTTGAGAATTCAGAGTGCTGATAAACTTAATCCATTCATATAAACAGTACGCATGTTATTCCATTTTCAAATGAAGGGATCTCCATAATTATATAATTAACGTACGATTGTTAGTTTTACAATAATGTTTGCACCAAAATATTTACATGATCGATCATTCAAATGTAAACAGACAATTATGAAATAAAAATCAGTAAAGGGTCTCTTTTGGTAGGGGGTCTTTGGACCATGGAAACTTTTTTGTACACAATATTCAAACCTTGTTAAAAAAGCCATTAGTCTAAAGGGCTACACGATGTTTTTTTAACTATAGTGAAGGGGTCTCTTTGGACCATTGAAATTTTTTTGTACACAAAATCCGACTGTCACTAAAAAGCCAGTGCTCCACAGGGTTACATGGTATTTTTTCACACTATAGTCTGGGCGTATCTTTGGCCTCTGGATTTTTCAATACAAAATTCGATTGTCACTATAAAAGTCAAGGTATTTTTAAGGTCTATATAATTTTTTGTACATAGAATTTATTGTCTAATATTTTGAATAATCGATGGCCACTTGAAATTTCGGTAATAATTTTAATTTAAAGTAAATTAAAGTAAATTATATTTTGAGAATAAGTTTGAAATAAGTAAAGTAATATTTTTAACACTAGGTTTACGGCACCCGTCAAATAGTGTAATAATTTAAAATAAGTAAATTAAAACAATAATTTAAAATTTATTGTCAGAGATTTCGTAAAACCAAAAAAGTAAAATAAATTTAAATGCAAATTTTTATGAATAATAATAATAATAAACATAATAATAATAATAATAATAATAATAATAATAATAATAATAATAATAATAATAATAATAATAATAACAATAATAGTATTAATTCAATAAAGAGACACCAAGTACTTACAACTAGATACTATCAAACACATAAAAATAATAAAAACTAAAGACAAAATAAAAATACAAAGTTTATTCTTCATCACAAATTTGCTTATAATAAGCTCTTCTTAATTCAGCAAGTAGAATGTGCACCATTTCTTCTTATATTTTTGACAACATCTACATCTAAAAAGACAAGTTAAATTTGAAGGATCTGTACAGACTACAAAATTCTCTAGATATTTCAATCCAGATCCTTGTAAAGATATGTAATGTATACGAACAATTTCCTCTATGCTGATTCCTTTATCTGGTTTATCCTGAAAGCCAGCAGTTCCGAAGCACAATATGAAAGCCGATTAGGAATAGTTCTTCCATCTTCAATAATATTGTTTGGAAGACATATGATTCTCGCTCATCAATCATTTGGATTTTTGCTTTTGTCGATAATAAATCGATTTAAACACAATTAATTAACTTAATTAATTAGCTTAATAAAAATTCTTGAATTTCTTCGTCTGTTGAAGGATTTAAAATCATTTATTTTTTTAAAATTATGAATTTCTTGAACTTGATTGAAATTATCTAAATTTTTAATTCCTAGTATTACTACTTTGCCACTTGTAAACACATTGACACATAAAGGGTTGTACTTGGGGATTTGAAAAGCTGGGAATATTTCAGGCTCATAGTAGCAATTGGTTTTCATCGACAAGAAACTCAAATCAATAGAAGTACCAATATCTAAGGTAAATGTAATTGATCAGATTTATAATTCTTGAATCAGATACTTGAGATTTCCTTATTGTAGTGTTTTTTTGCATTCCATTACACAATATTTCCCGCTATTGAAGAATAATATAGGATATTTTCCTCTTCTGTCCACAATATATTGCCGTTTACCTATCGGAAACTTCATTCTATCTAAACATCTTCATCTATCATTTTTTATATTACTCTTATTATAAAAAATAAAATAAATTTAATTAAAATGGAATTAATAAATGATGAAGTACATCAAATTGTAGGACCTAGCGGTATTGGAAAAAACTTTATTTGCATGTAATTTATTACAATAAAACATGTTTAAATCAAAATTCAATAACATTTATTGGAATTAAACTAATCATGGCATTTAAAGAAATAATTGTTAAAAACTCAATCATCCCAATTGTTTTCTTAAATGTTAATAAGAAAACAAAATGTAGTAAGAAAAGTAGGAAAGATAAAAAACCAACTAAGAAATGGATTAAATTATAAACAATCTATCTAGTTAAATAATGATAGTAACAATGAAATTTGAACGGAGTTTGCCATATTTTAATGCCTTGATAAACGCTTCAAATACAAAACGAATGTCAATTTTATAAGCTTTTCTATCTTTTGTTATTGACGATTTTCTTGAAGCTATTGTAAATGTTGTTCGCGGTAATGTAAATATTACTAAAGCTAAAAGATTAGTATTGCAAAGACATAAAATATCACTTCTATCGTTATTAGACTTTTTATTGTAATTTTAAATTTGATTTTAACTATTCTAATAATAATTACAAGTTTTACTTGATAATTATTTTTACTTTAAAAGAATTGTTAATTCTTTTAGAAAATACTTCTTTTAATACAATTAATTTATATAAATCTTTAGATTATTTTTAAACATCTCACATTGTGTATTTATTAAACGAATATCTAGATATTAAAACTTCATGTCCGTATCGGGAATTAAAAACACATAACAATCGATCCAAAATTTATTCGGATTTGAAGAAACTCCGGTTTAATTACAAAGCATAAAGTCTGTAAAATATTGGAATTGAAAAAGCATATTGAGGATTCAATAAAAATTGAATAAATCATACCGTTTTTGAAAATCCACAATTAATGCGATATTTTAATTTCAAATAAAAATATTTACAAAAAGAAAAGGATAATTTTTAACCTACTATCTGTCTACAATATGTTCTCGTTTCCAATGACTTCTTAAACCTAAAATGCTTTGATTTTGAACACTCTTTTTTAAGGTACATCAGCGACATACTGGTTATCTTGTCTTGGCAGATTAAGGAAGAACGATATTTTTGAAAAAATAAAAGCTTTGCTTGGGGAAATAGTTTACTGACATCTGTCACAAGTAGATTTGGGAGTAATCTTTGAATCCGAATACTACATTTGAGCATTTTCTCGGATAATTCCAGTAATATATGTCGCAGGTTCTGGTTCATAATCGTTATTAGAACATTAAGGAAACATAACCGTTTATTAAACCACAAAACAATATTATGAATGACAATGGAAATAAATTAAGTAAATGCCCTGTGCAAATGAATACATTCATATGTTACGTAACACATAACATTAGCCACTCAGATAATCATTGTACAACAGATATGTCAAACTTGCGGCCCGCGGGCCGCATGTGGCCCACTTGATATATCAGTACAAAAAAACAAAACAAAACTTAAAAATAAAATTTAAAGGAAGAACTCCAAATAGCGTGTATTGTAGAGATTTATCTTTTATGGTTGATATAACGAAACACTTATCCGATTTAAATTTGAAACTGCAAGGAAAGGATCAAATCATTACAAACATGTGTGACAAACTTAATGCATTCAAATGTAAGCTTGTTCTTTGGAAAAATGAGTTGAAAAATGAAAATTTAATGCATTTTCAGACATGCAAGATGTATAAATCCAGTTTATGTCAAACAAAATCATATGAAAAATACGAGGAGAAAATTTTAAGCTTAAGAACTGAATTTGAAACAAGATTTGAGGATTTCAAGTCGTTGGAAGACAAATTTTCTTTGTTTTCTTCAATTTTTTCAATAAATATAGAATCTGTCCCCAGCGATATGCAAATGGAGGTTATCGATATCCAGTGTGATTCTAATTTGAAGACCAAATTCGCTGAAGTTGGAGCGTCTGAATTTTACAAATATTTGCCAGCCAGATTTGAAAACACTCGAAGATTCGCATATAAAATTATGTCCATTTTTGGAAGTACTTATAGGTGCGAACAGTCATTTTCTCTTATGAAAGGAAATAAGTCTCAAATCAGATCAAGAATTACTGACAGTCATCTCGGGTCAGTTTTAAAATTAATCACCGCAAACAATATTTCACCAGAAGTTTGGAAAGATGGTTGCAGAGAAAAGGTGCCAAAAATCAGGGAAAAAATATTAAGTTT
>CAUHTR010008200.1:22335-73227 GCA_959609185.1 Schmidtea polychroa | reverse complement strand
AAAGAATTAATTATTATTAGTTTTAGAGAAAATTGAATAAGTAGACATTTTTGTTCACAAAATATAACTTATTTCTGTTATTTTATAAGGCTGATAGCTATTTTTATATTAGATAATTTAAAATACTAATAAAAGAAAATTAAACCAAATAATAACTAACCAAAAAATAAATTGTCCCGCTTGGAGAAACGACACTTCATATGCAGTAACATTTTCATTATAAGTCATTAAACTAACACGTTATTTTCAAATATATATTTATTATAAAATCTGAATATTTAAACAATATATCAATTTAAATATCGTCACTCTCCCCTTCTTTAAGAACTGTGATACTCTTTCAGCCATTCAATTCTTCTGCATCTTTTCCCATCTGGATATTCTAGTTCAACTTGGTGTTCCGTTGGAAAACCAAGAATCTTTACAGGACCTTCGAACAAATTACCATGTTTTGATCTCTTATGTGGATCCATTTTACTAGAACTCTTTGACCCACCTCAAAATGCCGATGGCATTTCTTATCTGCATCTCTTGATCTCATTTTATCTGCCGCTACCATAACATTATTCTGTGCTGTCAATAATACTTGTTCTCGATTAAGATCTATGAATGAATTCTTTCCATGTATATTAACCTTTCTTCCAAATAGTATTTCCATTGGCGAAAATCCCGTAGAATTCTGTGTTGTTGAGTTTAGGGAATATTCAATTTTTGGCATAATGTCGTCCCAACACCCTCCAGTTTGACCATCACTCAAAAATGTCACGATCATATCACGAACTGTTCGTATTACCCGTTCTGCTAAACCATTAGACTTATGATCATATGGCGAAGTAAATATCCATTCGATGTTAAAATTATCAACTAGCCCTTTGATTTGACTTCCCTCGAAAACCTTACCTCTATCCGAAACAATGTAAGCTGGTTTACCGAATTTGTATATCCAATTGTGTAAAAGTACACGATATACAGTCTTTTCATCTTGGTTCTGAGTAGGCGTTAAACTAACCATCTTGCTGAACTGATCAATTATTACTACCAAATAACGGTTACGGTTTCTGGTTTCCTTCATATGAGCAATATCGATTACGATTTGTTCCATCGAATTCATTATTACCCTAGGAATTAAATATTCAGCTGTTTTACTTGTCAAAACTTTCCTTCTCATGCATATATCACATTTTTTTATAATATCTCGTATATCGGTTACCATGTGTATCCAAAAGAAATAATCGTTCATATAATTTGTTGTTTTCTTAACTCCTAAATGACAGAGTTCTTTGTGCATATGCTGTACGACTTGTGACGCTATCTTCTGCGGAATTATTATCTTCTGCTTATCATCATTTACTATTAATAACATATTGTCTTTTACCAATATCTGATCCAATCTTTTGAAATAAGGTGAATCCCGAATCAAGTGAGGTATCTCGGGACTCGGGTTTAGTACATATTTCTTTATTGTAGACAACAAATTATCTGCTTCCTGATTCTCAATATATAACTGCATATTTAAATTACTTGAAGTAATAACGTTTAAAAATCTTATCCGGCTCTTCTCAAGTTTTCCTTCTTCGTGTTCGGTTTGACATTGTGAGCAATAACTTAACAATATCCTCGATAGTCCATCAGCGTTGTTATGATTTTCACCCTTCCTATATTTTAAATCAAAATCATAACCTGACAACTCACTCAACCATGTTTGGAATTGTGGACTTATTGGTTTCGAAGTTGATTTTAAGAACTTTAAAGCCTTATGATCCGTACGTATATCAAACTTTTTTCCATATAAATAATGCCGAAAATATAGGACGTACTCGTATATTGCTAATAGTTCTTTTCTAGTTACACAGTATCCTTTCTCGTGAGCACTTAAAAGTCTTGAACCATATGCTATGACTTTTTCACAACCATTTTGAACTTGACTTAGAACAGCACCAATTCCACTAAAACACGCGTCAGTATCCAAAATAAAGTAATCGACCTTATTTGGAAACGCCAAGATTGGTGCACTCGATAATACCTGTTTAAGTTTTCGGAAACTTTCTTCACACTTGTCATTCCATTTAATATCTTTTTCATGTCCCTTTGTAGCTTCATACAACGGTTTGGCTATTTCAGCAAAATTTGGAACAAATTTGCGATAATAATTTGCTAATCCCAAAAATGAACGTAGTTGTCTGCTGCATTTCGGTATTTCAACCTCAATAATTCTCTTTATCATATTGTTATTCGTGGATATTCCTTCTGCTGAAATTTTATGGCCCAAGAATATCAATTCACTCTTATAAAAACTACACTTCTTAGGATTGATCCTTAATCCTGCTGATTTAATTCGCTTGAAAACTTCCTCCAAATTTCTATTGTGTTCTTCGATAGTTTTTCCATATATCAGAACATCATCTAAATATGCTGCAACACCGTTATACAAAATATCATCAAATAATATGTGCATAAGTCTTTGGAAAGTTGCTGGAGCTGTGGATAATCCAAATGGCATTCGATTGTAGCAAAACTGTCCTTTCTTTGTAGAAAACGCTGTTGTTAACTGAGACGCTTCATCCACATGTACCTGATAATATGCCTGCCCCAAGTCTAGGGACGAATAAACTGAAGATCCGGACAAAGAATCGAATATTGTTTGAGGATCTGCCATTGGAAAACTGAATTTTTCAGTAACTTCATTAACCTTCCTAAAATCTTGACACATCCTGATTGATCCGTCTTTCTTACCTACCACGACCGTAGGTGAGTTCCATGGGCTTTGGCATTTCCTGATAATGCCCATTTTTAATAATTTCATAATCATATCGTCCACTTTTGATTCCATCTGCATTGCCATGCGCCTATGATTTTGAATAATTGGATTTCCAGAAGTTTTTATAGTATGTGTAACCAAACTAGTACAACCTAGATCAAAATCTGATGCCATGAAGATCGTACTATACATGGTTACTAACTCCACCAGTTTTGGGTCTGAATTTGGTCCAAAAACATCCAGCGCTTTTTTACATCGTTCGGTATCACTGTAGCTAACACCAACCGTATCTGAATCTATTAATGCAATTGATGTATCTGGCACAAGTTTTATTTTAAAAGCTAAAATCAAATTCATTCCACCTACAAAACTTGGACTTATATCCCTAACCACAATTACATTCACTTTCTGACACAATTCATTCCAAACAATCGAAGTTGTAAAGTCACCTAAGCATGATATCGGCTTATTTCCAAACGCCCCTCTGAGCGCCATATCTACCGGTTTTAAAACTGGACTGCCACACTTCCTCCATATGGCCTCCGACATTACAGTAACCGACGCACCTGTATCCCACAACATCTCAATCACTATTCCACAACACTGAACAAAACTCCACCACCTTCCATCCGTCTTCTTGAACATCATAACATTTCGGTTTTCTGTGTTCTGCACATTTAATTCAACGACTCCACAGACGAAATGTTTGCCATGGAGCGTATCTCGTTTAAAGGACGGTCTTTGTCATTTTTCCTATTACTTCCTGTAATCGATCCTATTTCATTTACTTCAGATTCTGACGTGACATCATTCTCAAGGTCTTCATACGAATAAGTCAGATTTCCTAAATTATTTTCTTCTTGAATACAGTGAATTCTTCTTGTATTATTACTCCTTAATAGAGGGCAGTTAGTAAAAAAATGATCATTTTTACCGCATATTAAACAACACTTGCTTAAAGGACAATTGTTCCGAATATGACCTGATTCACCACAACAGTAACATTGACCGGGTTGTAAAGGTCGCAATTCTGGTTCCGGTAATCCTTTCGCTTTGTTGTAAACTCGTCTTGCAATATGTTTCAAAGAAACCGTAGGCCTATTGGGTCTCTCATTAACCAATAAACTTTCTGAGCTTCGTCTTCTTTCAGTACCATGTCGTCTATTGTCATAATTTTCGTAACTTCTATTTTTACTGACATACCGGTTAGTCTCAGGAACTGATGGTCTAATCAATGGTTGAACATTCTGCCTTACTGGAATTTTATTCCTTGTTACCGATGCATACGACGATTTTTTCCTATCATCTGCCAATACAAATACCTCTCTGGTGTCTTCTGTATGTAAAATATTTTCAAAATTTACATTCAATTTCTCTATTTCTGTAAGAGATACTTCTGGGTTCATTGCAATTGCATCCTTAACTTTTTCTGAATACATACGTCTTGTTACAATATCCTTGACAATCATGTCTTCTGTTTGATTTGCGGAAAGAACTTCGCGCACTAATTTCCTCACTCTGATTACAAAATTTTCAAACCTTTCGTCCGATCTCTGCTTTATCAGACTCATGTCTTCGATATTTTGCAAAAAACTTTTGAATTTCACATATTTTAAAATAAACCAACTTTTTATCTCTTGATCTGAGGCCGGAGTCTTTTGTGCTTCCTTAAAGGCCATCCATAACTCTTTTGCGTCTCCATGCAATAACAAATCGAATGCTGCTCCTAAATTGAGCGAATTTATCGTCACAAATTCTTCAATAGATACAAGCCAGTCCTTTGCATTTTCTTCTTTTCCTCCAAAAAACTTCTTTATCACTGGATAAATTGAATCTTGAATATTCTTTGGCAAAGATTCCACAATTTTCTGCCTTTGCTGTGATCTCGTCAGAGCTGCGATTTCGGCGTGGTCGCCAGTAACATTTTCATTAAAAGTCATTAAACTAACACGTTATTTTCAAATATATATTTATTATAAAATCTGAATATTTAAACAATATATCAATTTAAAATACCTTTTTTATAAAATACCCAGCTTATAGAGTGTGTCCCAATTAGAATCACCTCGCTTATAGAAGTTATACTGTATTTAAAATTTTAAATAAGTAGCATGCAAATGATATGAAAGATAGTGTTTGATTCTAATACAAATTTGAAATAGTGTTGGCATATTGTGAGATATAGGATTACTAGAGTCCTGAACGATAGATTACAGCATCAAAGGCAAAAGTCAATTATTAAGAAATAGGTTAAAAGTCAATTGTTATGTCATTCGATATATGAATTACGTAACTTCATAAAATGTATGTAATGTACTACCCAACCCTCCGCGGTGCTCTACAAATATTAAGTAATATTATATATTCCTCGGTTATTTTGCTTAGTTTATACACATCACTTGTAATTACTGGAGAGAAACCGGATGTCAAACGTTGCTTGATTAGATGATGATATATTTGAAATTGGATGTACATTGTGTGATTAACATGGCGAAACTGAATTGTTGGGTTTAAAAACAATTTTAGTAGGAATATGATAATAATCTAATCCCGCGTGATCCAGTTGAAAGTAACAAGGTTTAACACAATTAACTTTTACTTTAATCAAAACAATTCATTAGTTCAATTTATAATTTATAACAACGTTTGATTTGATAATTTATTGATTCAAATTATAAACTACAATATAGTCTAATACTACAGGTAGGCGATCCGATGGAATTCCACCCAGGGCCGTAACAAGAGTGGTGCTAGCGGTGCAGTCGCACAGGGCGCACATCTGAATGGGGCGCAAAATTGGAATGTAACATTTTTTTAATGTTACCAAAAAATGATAAAATATAAATAAAAGAAATCATCAAATGACTTGCACGAAAAAAACGACACACTAACTAGCCTATCTTTAACATTGTTGATTGGACTAGTCCATTAGCGTGCCTTCGTAGGTGTGTATTTTGAAAAGTTTTAGTCCACAAAATGGGCTCCTGTCATTTTTTCGATTAGCAACAGAATTTCAAAAGCATTACTACCTATTATAATAGCTGGAGATGAATACATAGTAAACAATCTCAACATGAATATTATGATTATTATAGTAGGCTGATTTGAATTCGGGTTTTAGGCGCGCCAGATAATGCAATAATGCCTTGTTACGGCCCTGAGTCCACCTCAAACTATATTTTGTTTACTAAATTTATTTGAAAATATGACTAAAAAAATTTGATTTAAATTCTCAAAATATTTCACAATTTGCTTCATGAATTTAACAACAAAGTCAAATTTAGTTAAGTTAGTTTTTATTTTATATACTGAGATAAACATTAATTAAAATTAAATCACAATCTAACAATTTATATTTCTAATGGAATAATTACTAGCCAACTATTTGGCAGGACGCTTTTATGCCTGTCAAACTCGGTGATTTTGTTTTCCTACTAAATGACAAATGTCGACAATAAATATTTTAATTAATAAATTCTATTTAAAAATTAATAGATTTGATATTATTATATCTTTAACTTTTTTAATTACTTTCACACTGAAAATTATGGAAATTATTCACACTGAAAATATCGTCTTTCCGTAAATTGTGGAGAAACTTTTGACATTCTGACAATATTCAGTTATATTCAGTTATACAAATTCAACATGCATAAATATTATATAATTTCAAATAGGTATTATTTACAGTTAGCCTACAAAAACAAACAAATCTAAAATTAAAACGTTATGGATTTGGTTTTGTAACGCAATTATGTTTTCGTTATGTTACGTTATAAGGGTATATTTTAATAAAAATAATGAATCAGACAAAATTTTGTCATTATTTCCAAATTGAGAACTGACCTATCCAATCTTTGAGCACTATTTACTTTAAGTGACAATTTATGGTTCGTTACGTTTTCCGCTATATAAAGAAACAAAAATTTAATAAAGTTCGGAATTTCGTTTAACGTTATTTCGTTACGGTACACATATCGTTTTCCATCACTGGGTTTTCAAATTTAAAATAATTTGTACTCAAATTTTATGGTTTTAAATTTTTAGTTGCACTTGCTAACACCCCCCCCCCCCAACACCTTGAAGAATTATTAATCGGATAAATTTATTGAATCACATTGTAAATAAAGATTTTCTACAAAAAATTTCAATAACACAAAGATTTTAAAAAATTGTCTTCTAATAATCTTTCTACAGTTGCTCGATCTTTTGGATCATTTTTCATGCATGATTCTATAATTCTCTTAAAATTTACTGATTCGATCAACGAGCAGTCGTAATCCGATATTTTATTCTCAAGGAATCCATTTATAATTTCGTCTTTCCGTAAATTGTGGTACAAACTTTTCTCTGAATGAATATATTCCATAGATCATTGATAGAGTTTCATGATAAATTACTTGTAATAATCTTTATAAGAATCGCTCCGAATGACCACACGTCTGCTTGGGCTGTATATCTCTCGTTGCGTATAATCTCTGGGGCAAGATATTTGAGAGGAAATCCTGGATGGTTTTGGTCTGACAAATTTATCGAACTTGGTAAATGAAGGTCGGTATATTTTGATAGGTTGAAACTTGACAGCTTGATGTTCTTGGATTTATCTAATAAAATGCTTGAAGCTGAATCAGATTTGTATAATTAATTATGATATTGTATTTCACTATAGATCTTACGATTCAAATCTCGGTGAATTATTTCGTTGCCATGAAGATATTTCAACCCCTCCAATATCTGGAAAGACCATTTTCTAATATCATCTTCGGTGAGTTGGCAATCTTTGATGAACAATTTCAAAGTCCCCTGCAAGGAATTTATCAAATTTTATCACAAAGTATTACAATTCCTACCAGTTCCATATTTTCTAGGGCAACATAAAGAGATTCTTGATCATAATAAACTCCATATAAATTCACAAATCTTGGATGGGATTTCGTTATTTGAAAAGTTATTATTTCCCGTTTAATATAAATATTATCAACAAATTTTATATTTGCATTAAGCTTGTATTTTTTTATTAATATATCGAAATTTCTTGCTTGGAATCTCGCTTTCAGAAGTTCTGAAAAGTGGCCCTTATTGAGCGATTCTCCGATTTCGATGCCATCAAGTCTGAGAATGTTAATCAAAAAGTAATTCTGAGATAAAATAATTTACTTCATAATTCTGCAGTATTTTACAGGATCGCTTTCAGTGAAATTGTATTCGAATGCGAACGCTTCCTCTGATAGTTGGATCTTTTGAATGAGTACGAAATCTTCATTTGGACAATTTAATTTATTAGCTGCGTTCTGTTTCATAGGATAAAATGGTTCCAGTGTTATCATAGTCAATTACAATGGAATCTCTCTCGTCAAATATCGACGAGATTTTCAATTCTTTTATTTCTCTTAGAATTATAAATTTAGAAAAAATTAATTCATTAAAACAAACCTTGATATAAAATATATAAATTCATCATCAATGATGTTGCATTGCCCAACAGTTAATTTCTCATCAAGGATTTTAAATTGTTTTTTGTCTTTGACATCCTTTTTTTCGACAAATATTTTGAGGTTCTCGGCATTTGGAATTCCTGGAATCAATCTTTTCAAATCAGAAATCGTTTGATGTTTTTGGACTTGAATCATTTCTGGCAACTGAATATTTCCTGCGGTTTTGACAACCAAAATATTGCTATATGAGCATTGCATTGACAACATATCCAATAATAAATTTACCTAGGATTGATTGTCACGTCTTTTTCACAAAGTATTTCACCATTTGTAGGTATACCGAAGGATGAGAGATACTGATTATCATCCAATATTTTCCCATTGTATTTGAGTTTTAGAATTTTGTAATCTTCTGATTTCACAAAGGAAAGTTGATTACAAATCCTTTGTTTAACGGCTACGCAGTTATCTCTTTCCTCAATTTTTATTTCAAATTATTTGTCCATTCATACGAAATTTTGCATTTATTCATTGGTTCTGGCAAATATATACATTCGTTAGCTCTTTCAAAAGAATTTTTTTTAAACCTTTCAATATTTGTATTTTGCAAAATTTAGGAAAAAAGAAAATAAATACAAAATTAAATGTTATTTTTTTCTCATTTATAATAACAAATAATTTCATAACAAATACAGATCTTCATATACTGTACGTGAGTGGCCAAGCCGAGAGGCAGCCGTTTACATTTACAAAAACAGGCATACTATACAGTTATACTTCTTTAAAATAGCTTCCACGATAACCTGTTTGAATTTTATACGGCTATATATAAAGTTTGTAAGTATAATAATGCCATGATCATTTAAATTTTGTTTTTAGTAAATATGTAATAAATTAATTGCTTTGACTCCAAGTGCTACGAATGAGCAAGAACAACAGCAAAATAACATATTATGTTCAACTTCAGAATTGGAAAAGCCTGAAGAGGAGAATTCTAATAAAATAATATCATTAATTTCCTCGTTAGTGCTGGCAGATCTAGGAAATCGGACTCAATCGATAATGAAGAAGTCCTACTTTGCGATAATGTTTATTTCTTTTCAGATGAGACAAACAAATGATTTTCTACAACATATTTTTTTAGAATATTAGTAAATGGTGCTAAAATTCGCAGAAATTGGGTAGTTTACTCTACTAAATTTAATATGGTATTTTGTTTTGTGAACTATTTAGCGAAAACATCATTAAGTTGACCCGCAGCGGATATTCAGATTGGTGACATGTAGCAACTTATTTTGTTCAACATGAAAACAGTGCACAACAAATTGAATGTTCAAAAATGAGGTATGAATTAAAAATGTAAATGTGAAGGAATTGCACAATAGATAAAGAGCTTCAAACATATTATGAAATGGTAACAAAACAATGACATGGTATTATTGACATCCTGATAGCCATTATTAAACTTTTATCTGGTCAGTGTTTGGCATTTTGCGGTGCATCTATAGAATTATACAATCCCAAAATATAAACTTTATGAAATCTGTTGAAATGTTAGCTAAGTAAGTAAAGCATGTAAGAAATTTATATACATCAAAACAAATAAAATTATGAAAAATTAATTTTTAAAAATAATTTTTATGGTATGAAAATTATTTATTGTGCTTCGTGCTACTAATATCATTTTTATATGGCACAAAATTGTCTAAGGCCGGCACTACGATAATCATGTGGTAATTGATTACTTAAGCTGATTACCTGTCTAAAGCGGCATTATTTCAAAATTGTCTAAGGCCAGCCCTGCATATATTATTGTAATAGAATTGGACATTCATTAAGGCCATTGGAATTTTGAGAATTTAAACATATTTTTGACCAAATTTGAAAGTGTTCAGTAAAAGCTGTTAATTGTCAGAACATTCATGAACATATTATTATTAAAAAATCAACTCGTTACATAGAAATGATAATGAAAATATCATGGATAAATTACTATCAAGTAAAATTGGATAAATCTGTATTAGGGGCCAATATTCAATATGAAAAAGGAAATAATATTTGCATAAGATCTGTGACATTACATGAATTAAAACAAAAACATACTGATCAGTATATTTGTAGTGAAATTAAAATACATCAAAATAAATTATAATTTATTAATATATAAATAAACTTTTGGATTTTTTAAGCTTTTTTTTACCATAACTAATTATAACGTTATAACAGAATGATATCAAAATCAACGAAATTATACTAAAATAGTATTTTATTGCATAACGAAATGTATGAAGTTATTTTTTTCGTTTTGCAGCTCTGGGAAATAAACAGCAAAAAATTCTAATTTAAATAGCATTTAATTAATAGGGACAGCAATATTGTTTCTGTGCCTGAGCGGCCATGGGCATCCGCGGGAATTTTTCCAATTGGGGGGGGGGGGAAGAGAATTAAAAAAAAATACATGCGTATAATAAATATTTGGGGCATTATACAAAATAGGACTTTTTTCGTTTATTTACAAAATAGAGCAATTTTTTTAAAACCTGAATGCCAGTTAATATTGAAAGTTTTTATACAAATAAGATGATTTGAAATCATTGATTTCCAGATATAATTAATAACATTAAAAAAACAGAAAGCCTCTTTAAATTTAATTTTTTTATTAATTTTTTTTGTCTTGCGTTTTTCCAACATTGTTTGAGCGCATCTATTAAAATGTGTTTAAATTAATCGAAAAATAAAATGGTTTGGGAAATTCAAGGGGGCAAGTGTCCCCCTTGCCCCCCTTTGAGGACGCCAATGATGGTAAATATAATATAATATAAATAATGCGAAGCCATAAAAATATCATATTACAAAATGACTAACTTGTGTTTTTTTTTAATATATCCAAAATAGCAATCAACTTCGACTCGATTTTGTTATCTAAAAGGAATTGGCAATTTAATTTATTGGTTATATAAAAATCCAAAATAAATGACCAAAATTAGATATTAATCACACAAATATATTTTGCAAAATTATTAAAACCTTTTTTTGTTTAAATGTACAGAATTAGTTTTCTTTTATCATAAATGAATATTAATATTTTGCCTTTAATTTTATTAATTTAAAAAACCTAAATCTACATTTACAAAAATAATATTTAATCACAAAAATATTAATTACAATAAATTATATTTTGTTTATTTTTATTTAGTCTTAATATATATAAGGGATGAGTTCCTAACCCTAATAGATTTATAATAATAATTCTTTATTTTTGTTACTCATTCTGTTGACAGCTTAATTTTTCATGCTTACACATGGTAACAGATATGAAGAAGAGAAGTCTGTGGTCATGGCAGGATTGTAAAGTCGATGAGCTTTGTTTAACCTGTGAGCTACCAAACTATCAAGCCGCTATCAATTCCAGCAGGGCGAATAAATTCGGACGCAAAATATTGGAGTGAAAATAATTGGACGGATGAAAGTTCCGTTAGCAAAGTGGGCTGAGTTTAGACAGTAATAATTCGGACGTAACAGGAAGGCGGAGCCGAAATTCCTTGTAATTATTTTAATCAATTCAAACACGTGGCTAATAGGAATTCGTTTTGTTGAGGAGAAATTGAAAAGTAAATTCAATCAATTTTATCAGCGAGATTTCGTGAGATCAATTAAAACTTTGCAAACAAACACTGGCGTGGATTACTAGTGGAGGAGCTAAAGGAGAAAGTGATTAGAAAACCAACTTATCCGGTGCAAGTATTGAAAGTTTAGCAGCTGGAGGTCATTATTTTGAAAAGATCCTTAAATAATATATTCGATTATATAACAATAATAAAGGGAACATTAACTCGGATTCATTAACTTGTGACTAAGAAAATTAAATAATTATTCTCAAATCAAATCGTGTTCAAAGCTTTGGATCGATTTCGTCTTTTGCCCTTTTGTATTTTATAGTGTGGATCGTTGCGCAGCAAAGGAGATTTCTATTTCTTGCAAGGTATTAAGCAGGGGTCCATTCAATTCAGATCTTTCATTCTACTTAATTCTGTAAACATATACATTTGAAAATTTTCTCAGTAAATAAATAATATAGAAAAATAATGTTTTTTTCATTTATTTTAAATAGGAATACAGTCAACCAACTAAATTATTTAAATATCAAATTTTCTTATTTACATTTATATTTTTATTTGAAATTTTTATAAAAGTATTTTTCCAGTTTTAACATTCCCCCCCTCACTTTTTGAAATTATTATGCACCCTTCCCTCGCTTAACGAAAATTCTTTTTACTAAATTTCGATAACATAAGTTTTGTTTAATTAAATTCCGATTTATGAAATATAATTTACGTAAATTGAAATTTCATTTCACCACATTTCGATTTACCAACTACTTTTCGTGAACGAATTAATTTCATTAGGTTGGGATAGGGGTAAACTGAACTACTCCCCCCCCAGTGGATTTTTTTAAAATAATTAATACACAATTACACAATTATACATATATTAATGGGGTAAACTGAAGTATACCCCCCAATTTGGGGGGGGGAGTATACTTCAGTTTACCCTGGGATAGGTGTATAGGGAAATGTTTTAAATTTAGTACAAATTTTCAGCAATGATTTTAATGAAATTTATATTTTGTAATTAAAATTAATATTAATTATTTATGTCGAACTGACTCAAAATATGACGTTGTAGGCAGGCCCTAGGAGAGGCAGGCCAGAGGGGCAACTGGCCCGGGCCCCAAATCATCAAAATTTTATTTGAAGAAATTTTTTTAGAAACAAAAATTAATTTTTAAAAATTCAACAATTTGAAAAAGAACTAATGATATAACTTATTTGCTCTTATATATGTTTTTAACATGTTTTTAAATAAATCAGATTGATCTAAGATTAGGAATTCGTCATTTAAAATTGCTTGATCGTTATTAAAATCCACGAATAAGAGATTTTTAAAAATATTTTTAAAAATATCCGTTTATTAATGATATGATATTGGGGCCCTTAATTTAAAAAGCATTTACGCAACCAACTTCAAATCATCAAAGCCAAAAAAAGTGCTTAAATCTATTATTGAAATGAATTTGGAGTCAATTTTTCCAAATCTTGTAGTTGTATTAAGAATATTTTTGACAATCCCGGTTTCTGTAGCCGAGTCTGAACGTACGTTTTCAGCTCAAAAATGTATTAAGAATTTCTTGAAATCTACAATGGCACAAGAGCGGTTCAATGGATTAGCAATGCTTGAGGTCCATTTGATGAACTGAGAAACGATCTTTTTTTTGTATCCGAAGCACAATGATCGAATTTTTATAGATTGGATTTTTGATGATCATAGAAATATGGATTGTTTGTTTCAGAATATAAAAGTGTGTTTTTGAAAAAACAGGAAAAAAGGTGTTTACTTTATTTAAATCCATTTTGGATGTTATTCAATTTAATAATGCATTTGTAATTTAATTATTAAATTAATATGTATTAAATTGGAATGACTTAATCACGCGGAGCGTATCGGTGAGAAAAAAGGGATAGGGTCAGTTGAGTAAGTAACTGAATGTCATAATCTGAGAGATATTGACTGAGGTTACGTGTTAATCTCGAAAGGAATAGCAGATTGCCTTGATGGCGTTAAACATTTGGTGTGTCATTCGGTCACTCACTGTTTTACGTCTTTAAATAATGAGAACCAGGTGACTTTTTGCTGTAGAAGGTGGTACGTGAACTTAATTTCTAAGAGTGTAGATTGTAAATCGAACGGAATGCTTCTTTCTGAAGCGAAGAATGTAGAATAAGCCTTAGGGTGTTTGTATACGTTATGTCGTAATGTACACCGTCTATTATCTGAAGAGACTCTTTGAAGCAAACGAAACCTTCTGAGGTTGGTGGTGTTGAACGGAGGATGTAATAGATGCTGAAATGTTTCTGGAAAGATAGTTAGAGACTACGTTATCTTTGTCGGAGACATGAACGAATTTGATGTCGAAGGTTGATTGATAAGTTATCTGATGATGTATCCTATTTGATGAGTCTTTCGTGGTAAGACAGTTGATGAGAGGCATACTGTTAGTGAAAAATGTGAATTGCTTTCCTTCTAAAATTTTGTTCTTTCTAGAATTTGTTGAGAGGATTTAAGTATCGCGTCGAGGGCTTTTGTCAAGAAAGATATCTGTTCTTGCAGTGAGCGTCGGAAACTGATGCGATGAAGGTGGATACGTTTCGGATGGGTGACCAAGGTTTCATATAGTCTTTATTAAAATAAAAAGAAAAATGCTTTAATCAAAATAGGAGAAATGAGCATGAGCTTTTTGAACCCCAAGGTAGCCCATTTGATTTGTCTATTAAGATTTATTAAAAAATTTCAAAATCTGAACGTTCATGCAGTTTATTTGCTTAATATATGAGGCATTCACAGGAACAAGTGATTGATTGCACATTTTGAATAATTTAAATTATAAGTGCTTAATGTTTTATATTTAAATAAATTTCCTTAATAAAGATGTATAATGTCACGAAATGTGGATCTACTTTTGTGGAGTTAATCGACTTGGTATATGAGTATATATTGTCCACTTTTACTTAATAAGATCTTTCACGTTATTTATTTAATTTTAATAATTTATCATTTTATCTGGTTAATTGTTGGTTAATATAAATATAATACAAAATGTAACATTTTACCCAGTTTGTCCTCCAAAGATTTAAATTTCTCATTGATATCTTTGTTAAAAAGATCTGAAATTATACAATTATATAATAATATTATATAATAATTATTATACAATAATTATTATACAATAATTATTATACAATAATTATTATACAATAATTATTATAATTATACAAATTATACAATAATATAATAAATTATAATTATACTTAATTAATAACATTCATAATTTTATAATATTTATAATTTTTTCAATTCCAATTTAATATTTAAAATAAACAATTTATTACCTTTATTCAAAACTGATTTTCGACTTTGGAGAATTTTATACTGATTGCTGCCTTAAAATAATTCAATATAAAAAATTTATCAAAAAATTAAGAATGTTAAAGAAGATTTCCATAGTAAAAAGAAAGTTTAATAAATAAAAATTTCTGATATAAAATAATAAAAATAAAATAATTTCACAAATTAATAAAATATATTACAATCATACCTCGCTATATGGCTTTTAGCTTTTACGGCCTTTAAATACGGCACTTTTTCGATATACGGCCAAAAATGTTTCGATGTTACGGCCCTCATGTTTTATTAGCGGCCAGTGCTGTTAAGACGTCGTTGGAATTCCAAGCTCACGCACTGTCTCATATGTATTTTACGCTTTAATCTGCAGTGTAGTCATATGTACTCTTAAGATTAGATGTGTTTATTTTTTTTTCTGTTTGTGTTTTTGCAATTTATAATTTCATTAAAACCCGTTTTCAAGACAAAATGTGTCCGAAACGTTCATGGAATTCAGAGAATGATGAAAATAAAAAGAGAAGCCGAAAATTTGTCACGCTGGAGACTAAACTAGCTATTTTACATCGCATTTAAGCTAGTGACAAAATTGTCCAAATTTGAAAGTCACTTGGACTGGCAAAGTCTACCGCTCAAACTATTAGTGATAACAAAGAAAAAATAAAAGCACATTCGCAATCTGCTGCGAATTTAAGTGTCTCAAATTTCATTCGGCAAAGAAGCAGCATTAAGGAAAATGGAAAATATATTTTTACGAATTTGAAGAGTGGCGGTACCAATGAATCGATGGAAGATGTAACATTCCAAGCAAGCCGAGAGGGGTTTGAAAAATTTTAAAATCGACACAACGTGCACAATTTAAAAATGAAAGGTGAAGCAGTTAGTGCCGATGATAACGCAGCTAAAGAATATCCCACTGTTTTGAAAAAAATTATTGAAAAAAGTGGATATCGACGTGAACAAGTTTTCAATGTGGACGAGACAGAACTTTATTGGAAGTGAATGCCTGAACGCACGTACATTTCAAAAAAAGAAAGGTCTGCATCCGGTTATAAAGTGTCTATAGAACGATTAACTTTACTCCTTGGTGCAAATGCTGCGGGTGATTTTAAACTTAAACCGCTTTTAAAATATCTTTCAGAAAATCTAAGGTGTTTTAAAGCCTATATAAATAAGATTGCCCGTTATTTGGAGATCCAACAACAAAGCTTGGATGACCAAAAATCTCTTCGAAGATTGATTCAAAAATTATTTTTGTCCAAAAGTGATAGAATATTTGCGAGACAATAACTTTAGCAACAGGGCCTTGCTTATTTTGGATAATGCTCCAGGACATCCGATTAATTTATCTGAATTATCTGAAGATGTAAAGATTGAGCATCTTCCCAAAAATAAAACAGCTCTGATCCAGCCAATGGATCAGGGTGCAATAGCCACATTCAAGGCATATTATTTACGCAGAATATTTCGATAACTTGTGAACGAAATCGATGGTGAATTTTCGATTAAGCAATTTTGGAAAAACTACAACATCAAAGATGTTGTTTACAACATTAACGAATCGTGGATGAAATTGAAATCAACTACAATGGATAATATTTGGAAAACATATGGCCAGAATGTATAGAAACTAATGATCTTGAAGTCAATCATCTTCCTGAAATTCGACAAACCATATTGAACTTGTCGAATGCGCTTTCTTATTTCGAACAAGGAATAAACATCCTTCTTGAAAATGATCCCGACGTAGAACGCAGTGCTAAAGTTTCTTGAGCAATGAACTCAACCATTAGCTATTATAAAGAACTGAAAAAAGAAGCAGAAAGCAAGGCAAGACAAGCAACGTTGAACAATTTATATAAACCAGGTAAATCCACAACAGTGGAAAGCGATGGTGAAGTACATTAGTTTGTTAGTTTCATTTCATTATAATACATATGTTATGCTTGTTATGTATTTTTATTTTACATGCAAGCAATGTTTGTATGAAATACATATAAAGAAATAAATTAATATAAAATTTAAAACTACCTTATGTATTTTATCAAAAATTGGAACCGATCCTATTAAATTTATATGGGTTTATATTTAAATAATTTACTCGTCATACGGCTTATCGCTTTGTGGCCAACTTTCACGGAACGTATCTAGGCCTTAAAGAGAGGTATGAGTGTATTTAAATAATTCATCAAAATAATCAATATTAGAGATAAATTTGTCATAATTTAAATCTTGGGTGGTAACATTTCATTTATCTTCCTTTTTGCCAAAAGATATTTTTTTTCTAAAGCACATATCTTTCGGTGTCTGGCCGTTTTTCATTGTGCAATTGTTTTCTCAATTGTTTTCTCTATTGTTTTCTCACTGAGAAGGGCTCTGGCAGGCAACATAAATAGAGAAAACAATTGCACAATGAAAAACTGCCAGACACCGAAAGATATGTGCTTTAGAAAAAAACATCGTCTATTGCATCACGTGCAATGCATGCAATGAAATCTACATTGGAAGTACACTCAGGACCTTGCACCAAAGAGTTAAAGAACACCTAGATCCTGGTGGAACATCCTCGTTGGGCAGACATCTCCGGTAGTGTCAGCCAACAGAGGAAAGAAAAAATATTTCAATCGAAATCATAGCTAATGGAAACATCCAAAAGAAAAATGTCATAATCAAAGAAGCAATTCTCTTCATAAACAGACAGCCAAAGATCAACACTAAAGAAGAAATCAATGAAATCATGAATTTGATCTGTTGTATTGACCTTGAGAATAACTGACAATATATAAAGAAATTAAAAAATATATATAATAAATTAAAAAGTAATAATTAAAATAATATAGAAAATTTTAGGAAATATACTTTCAAAAGATAGGATTTAAAATCAAAATTGACACATTTATTGAAATATTTAAATAGCATATATAAGTAGTTATTGGAGGCTTTATTTTAAAATATTTTGAAATGTTTTATTAGGCTTCTAGAAGCTAATTATAGAAGTTTTTTAAGAAATTTAAAAATTTGTAGTTTGTGTCATTTTGTAATTTTAAATGGTATTTATTTTATTTTATTTTTAATTTTAATTTTCAATAAAATTTTAAAAATTTTATAATACAAAAATAAAATAAAAAAAATTCATAAAACGAAAGTATATTTTATATTTATAACCAATGAGAATTAAGGGAAATGAAATAAAAGAAAGATTGAAAGGTATTTTCGGGAAGAACATTGCTAAATTCCAGGATATTGACAAGGACTATCTTATAGTCGAAAATTTTTTCATTAAATACATTATTTGCAGCAAAAGGCTTAAATTATCTCTTTATAGTTTTATTTTTATTATTATTATAACTATATATAACTATATATATCAAATCTTTCATTTTTCATATGGAAATGCAGAAAAGTATGTTTAGTTAAAATTGCAAATTACCTTTGATTCTTTTGCAATCTATTAACTTCGCTGAAATACAAAATGAATTTATTTACAAAAATATCAAAAATAACTTTAAGTTAGCAAAGTTATAAACAAAACATTCTTTACCGAAGCAATGCTTATTTTATTTTATGCACTTTCGAAAAACGTAAGATTTTGGGCTCAACTTAAATTCCAGTTACTGTTTTTAAAATGGTGATTTGATAGATCATTAGATATGGGAATCACCGATCATTAGTTTGATAGTGTTCTCTAGATAGAAACCTTGGATCATAAACTGTGCAAAATATTGTTAATCAAAAGAAAAGGTGCTTAAAATTGCAACATTCACTTCATATATCATATTTAGCCCCAAGATCTTTACTTATTTTGGTCAATGGAAAAAAATCAGAAGTTCATCTTAAGTCTATTTGTAGGATTTCAATTTTTATATCAAAATAATCAAAAATACCTTTCCAGCAGAATTGAATAGCTATCTAGGCGCTGGTAGAAAATGTCATATTTTGTTGAATGATTTACACCATCTTATGTTATCAATGTTATTATTGAGAAATGAAGAATTTATTTTCTTTCCAAATTATAATAATAATAATTTACTACATGTTATGAGTACATTAATTGAATATTAATAAATATATAAATAATTTTATTTATTGGTTCAATGTCAGACAGTCATTTCCTATTTCTAATTATTTCTAACCAATCGTAATCAAATACACACAAACTACTGATTTGTAATTGGTTGTTTAAAAGTCAAGCTTGTTCATTTAAATAAATATGATTGAAAAAATTAAATAATGCAATAATTTTTAAGAATTTTTCAAGTTGCATTTTTTGTACTTTTTGTTTCTAACATCAATAAATATGAGATTGACCTATGTTTTGATTTATAAAGATTTTTAATATTAACCCTCTGCGGTCCTATTTCGAGTCTGACTAGAAATCGACTTCTTCCACGCAGGTGCTATGTTGAGTCTTTTTGAATGATTATTTATATTGTATGATTGTCATAAAATAAAATTTTAATTCCAAAAAATACATTTTATTAAAAAGAAACTCAATTTGGTTCAAGAAATCATTTTTACAAAAAATCATTAAAACAATTGTGGACCTGGTGGGGAACTTTTTTACGTACCGCAAAGTGTTAATGAACTGAATCTTCTTTTTTTAAGCAATATATATTTTTCTGGACTTGGAATTATTTTAATTGGCAACTTATTTGTTTAAACATATGATGAGTAAATCATGATTTTTTTTTCCTTTTAGAAGAATTATAAATTACTAAGAAAGATTCATTTTTCATCTACATTTGCTGATTAGGAAAAATTCTATTTTTTTGCTTGAAAAATGTCTACGTTAGAAGCTCACATCTATTTTTAAAAGCAAAAGTTTTGACATGAAATAATTATTTATAAAAATAAATTTCAATTTTCTTACTGATGATCTTGAATCTGATTTCCAATAGCAGCAAGAAAAACATTAAAATGTTGATGATAACTAATATGCCATTCATATTTAAAATATAACACTGACATCTTACTTATTATCCACAAAAGAATATAGATTTTATCTAAATAAATACATAAATATAATAAATACATAAGATGTAACACTTTACATCTATCATTATATTGAAAGTGTATGTCATAAGTTTGCACTTTTAACGATGGATTAATATGTAATCAATGATACGGAACAAGTTCAGCGTGGTTTTGAGTCTATCCGGAACAAGGATGGAGATAAAGAAGTTTTTTTTAAATCACTATACTGTATGAGCCATATAGCACACTTTTAAAATTCAAATATTTTGTCTGTGTATCAGTATTTTTGGTTATATATCTTGATGAATCAAATGAGAAACAATTTCTTTAGAAGATATTACTTTAAACATTTCAAATATCTTATCAGGTTCTCAAAAATTCATGTCAGCCATATATATTCTTACTCTCTATATTAATTTCGCTGATGTATGTTTGTATGTGCCACGTAAATGTTGTGAGTCCAAATTAACCTACTTTTGGATCGAGTTGAAATTTCAAGAACATAGCAAAGCTCTTGTCCCTATGTCCCTAAAATATTCGAAGAAAGTATAAATGTAGAGCAAAAAATTCTTCTATGTAGTCACATTTTATTTTGAAAATATAATCCAATGGTTCTGTGTTATCTTTTCTTTAATGTATATTATAGAAGTTATAGAAATATCTAAAAGTGAATATTGAAAATATTATTAGTGGTCTGTCGAGATAAACTAATGATTTTGATGATGATGAAAAATGTAAGAAATTTAAGAAGATAAGCAAATCGGAAGAGGCGAAGAAATGTTAATCACTTGCAAGGATCCCATGAAAAATAAAAGTTCATTTGGAAAAATATAATATTCTGTATAATATATTATCCGAATTCATTTCTATCAAAACTAAAAATGGCTCTAGGTGAAATGAAATGGATCAAAACCCAATTTGTTATAAATTCTGAGTTTGAGAGAAAATGAAAAATCAGTTCATCAAGATTTCAATTAAATTTCAAAATTACAAAGGTGTCTTATATATTAAGTCTGTCATTGATAGTTATCAGTTGGTCAAAGATTCGTTGCCAAAAGCTGCCAAAGTATTCAATGAGTTATCTATAATAAGTTCAGAATTTGAGGCTGGTATTGTGCAAGTCTGCAACAAGTCAAGAATCTACATTAGAATCTACATATGCATTACCACCTATTTGGAAAGAAGTTAATAATGAAAGGCATCATAAGGTATGTCAGATATGAAAGGAAACAAAATATATCACTTATTAGAATATATGATGGTGTACTTAAATTTAAATATATTCTTATTGAATAAACTTTATGAGCAATTTTGTGACGAATCTATGGATTGCAAAGTTTGAAACTTTTCGGAATTCCAGGTATGACTTGGACATCTGCATTCATGACATTGAATAGAATACTGCGATAAAGACTTTTTTATAATTTATCTCAATAACTAGTAAGTGTGACAACAACGCCTGTTGAGCGTGATGACTTCGGTAGAATCTGAAAAGACCATCAATTGTTTAAAGAGTTAAATTTGAGAGGAATTTTTCGACATGAAATTTGAAATGCACAAACGCTTTGTAGGACTCAAATGGTATTATTGGAAATTTGAATTTTTTATGTAAATTTGTGTTGCAATTTATGTATGACATGGATTACATTGTAAATTAATATATAGTTAAAGCAATACGTAAATTCTTACTTTTTCCTTTTTCACTGATCTTAAATTCATCTAGAAATAACAAATATTGTTTATTAGACATTTTGAACATTAAATTGTGATATAAAATTTTATTGATTACACCGTGAATGGCCCTTTTGACATTTTTGCGCCGATTCGTTTGTCCACGTAAATGTTAAGGGGCATCATCATACCCTCAGCTCTTTGTGATAAAATTTTATTAGGATGTTTGATTACTCTGCCTCATATAATATTATATAATTAATTTATACGTATACCTGTATGTTTGATTGATTAATATACAGTACCGGTTCTAGGAGTTTTGTGTGTGTAGGTGAGATTCGAATTTGCGGCCGCAAAAATAAAAAATTTTGTAATTTTTAAATTGAAGTAAAAGAACTTAATACTTTAATATTTGTATTTTAATACGAAAAATTAAACAAAATTCTGTTTATAAAAAAATTTTCTTGTTGAAATTGACAAAAAAATTAGAAAATGCCGCCGTCGGCTATCGCCGATGTTGCCTACGCTGAAAACCGGGCCTATATATATGTTCTTTTATAGAGTAATGAAATATTGTTTGTATATATCAGTTACTACAACTGTAAAATTTAATTCTTTAATTTAAGTTTTTAAGTTATGATGGTTTGTGAACGGCGAAGTTAATAAATAAAACTGTCATTATTATTCGAGGGAAGACCCGTAGTGAATGGATCTTACTAAAGAGCACTCGTGTCCAAAAGTGGTAGTGTGGTGCAGACTCTGGAGGAGTCATGTTTTGGGCCCGTTATTTTTTTTGAAATTTTGAACATCGACTGGAATCGCTCATTAACATTTTGAACATTTAATGTTATGCTCAGTGATAAAAATAGTTAAAATTAAATCAATATTTTAAATTAATTAATTGAAATGACAGTTTTACTGAATTTTATAAAAATTTTTGTTGTTTAAATTGGTTAAAGCCGAGGATTTTTGAATTAAGCTACCTTAGAATTTAACTGAAATTGTATTATAAATTTTAAGATAAAACATTTCGAAGTTATTTTGACTTAGATATTTTTATTCAAATTGAAAAAGAAAATATTGAAAAACTTTTTTCGTTGATTGAAATTAAATAATATCAAGATGCATTTAAATGATTATCATGATTCGTCTCTTCCATTGTGCTAACTGTGCTAGGCACAGGGGGCGCCGTAAATTAGACTGAATTTTTGTAAGCTAATATTAATTTAATATTATTTTTTTATTGTTTTTTTTTGTTCGTTTGTTATCCTAGTCATTGAAATAAAATGATGTAATATATAATATTAATATATGTATATGCAATAATGTGTAATATTATTAATAAACATAATATATTTTTGTAAAAATTGTTTTTTTAGGGGCGCATTATAGTTTATAGCACAGGGGCGACAAATTTCTAAAGACGCCTTTGCGTGAAAGTCATAGAATGAATTAATAGAATTAATTCAAAATATTTAAATGAATTTCCTGTTGAGGATATTACTGATGAAATCATTATCAGCATGATCAATTATTTTATTAGTATTTTTATATAATATTATTTAAAGAAAAATCGAACTTGTCATTTTAATTAACTTTTCTTTTGTGTTTTTCATTTCAGCTAAAAGTGAAAATACAATTAGAAATTGTGGAATATTAAAATATAAGAAAATATATCATTTACTTGCAGTATTATTCATATTCAATTTTGTATTTTCTAATTCAACTAAATATGTAAAATTATAGTTAATGTATTTTAATAGAAAATTAATTAATAATTAATTCGAAATCACACTTTTTCACTCTAGTTCCAATAAATCACAAGCAAACATTTCCCAAAAATACTATCCCACCTCTAATTTTTGTAATATCATAAAACACTGAAAAATAAATGAATTATTCAAGGGAAATTACATAAAGCAGAACGTACTCAGCACGCTGTAATTTGTGGCGGGGCATTCTAAATTTCGATATATTTATTTTCATTTATTATAACATGTGAAACTTACGTGCACAAATTTCCAAAAAACCTTTGCAGTCTTCATCGTCTGAATTATAACAAAATCATAATAATTGTTATGAAAACTGAAAATAAATTATTATTTGTTTTAATTATTCAAATTGTTTGGTACATTTTTGCATTTGTTGGAATAACTTTTCGTTATATTGGTTAGCAACAGAAGCCTTTCACATCCCACTTCAAGGTCAAATCGCGATTATTGATTTTCATGATTATTTATTATTGATTTTCATTATTATTGATTTTTAATTTTAAGGGCCTCCTTCAAGGTTAAGTGTTAAAAAGTGAGTTTTAAATTTTTTATTTTTATTGATTATAAAGTGCTGTAGCGTGATTTTCACAAAAATTATTTCTGCAAAAATATAGAGAATGGTGTCACATATATCTTTGCTGGCTATAACTTTTCGTATTTTTTCCATATTTTTCTGGCGAAATATTAAAATTATTCAAAGAGAAAAACTTGACTAGAAAAGGAATCTTTGAGATTCTTGGTAATTTTCATTTTTATCTAAATATGGAGAATTAGTAAACCTACAATTTTAATGACCACGACTTGTTTAAGGTTTATGTTCAAAAATTTTTAAAGATTTTTAAGTGCAAA
Organism: Schmidtea polychroa; assembly: GCA_959609185.1. Classification (NCBI taxonomy): domain Eukaryota; kingdom Metazoa; phylum Platyhelminthes; order Tricladida; family Dugesiidae; genus Schmidtea; species Schmidtea polychroa. The sequence goes on along the minus strand of CAUHTR010008200.1, from coordinate 48,811 downwards.
GTGCAATTTTGACTATTAGTCAGAGATGTTTTTGGTTATTCTTAATATGGAAACCATATTTTTCCAGACATCCTATACAAAAAAGATGTGTTCTTCGACGACGAACAAGATCATATACAAAAATTAAGGAAAAGATTTCTTTTCGATAGACATTTTGCAAACTTATTTCAGTAAGGATCTTTACAATAGTAAAGTAAAACAAATTCTAAAAGAAAATCATGTAAATCACTAAACTGTGTATTCACAGTATAAGGCGGCACATGTAGTACATTAAAAGGTAAATTGAAAAAGTATTTTGTACATCAAAGAAATAAAACATGGATACATTTTTTACCAAAACTAATTTATTCATATAACGATTCAATGCATCGTGGTTTAAATGCATGTTTCAACTTATATGTTGATGTTTCAACTGATAATCAAGTAAAGTTGTGGTTATCTCGGTAATTTCCAAAACCAAAGAAAACAAAGTCTAACATTGGATACTAGGTAAGGATTTCAAAAGTAGTGCATTTCCATTCATTAAAAACTTTGATAGTAATTGAGGCTATGAAGTTTTTTAAATTTCAAAGACTAATACCAAACAGAGTTCTGTAATGTATGTCATGATAACAATGAAATGATAGGAAAATTCTATGAGCAAAAATTGCAAGTTATTTCAAGTCCTACAACTTTTAGAATAAAGAAAATTCTAAAAAGACGAGAGGAAAAGGGAAACATAAACAATATTACGTCAAGTGGCATGGATATCAAAACCCCACTTGAATATTGGAATCTCAGCTAAAATGAATAAAAGTAACTTTTACATGATTTTACCAGCAATAGCTAACCTTTAATCCATCTAAATAACAATGCTCAGACCCGCCGACAGCAATTCCGGGCCCCTAGGCGGAGCATTTCATGGGCCCCTAAACAATTGTTAATTGTACAGCGCATAAAATAGTAGAAAGACGTTTTTTTATGTAGTGGCCTGTGGCTCGTGGGTGTGTTCTATAGTACACAAATGATACGCATGGTTTCAGTTTCAGTAATCATGGTTAGTAAATATAACAGTTTTTAAATACAGCATTAAAAACTCAAATCTTTATTTATTTTAATTTTGAATATTGATAATGATGTTGATCTAATTACTTGTTGATGTTCGTTCAATTTATTCTGATAGAATTCAGATGAATAAACTTTAAACTGATTGTAGTTAAGTCAACTTAAGTGTCAGTAATATTATATTTAAATATATAACAAATCGAACTTGGGCCCCTGGACATTTGCACCCATGCCCCCATTCTCAGGGCCTGACAATGCTAGTAAATATATTGTTGAATTTCAAAATCCAATCTATCTGAATGATGAGTGGTAAGTGTCCTTGTTGGATTTTACATTTGTATACAATCTCTTTCCATTCTACAGCAAATTCAAGATTGAATATAATACGATGCCAGCAATATCGGAAAATGTTAAAGTAAAAATAATTAAAGGTAACTATGAAATGATGAATCAGTCAAATGCGATACATATGTTGTAATATATGTTGAAGATAAATATTTATGCTTTCAATGTTTGAAGCGACCATTTGAATTATTTTTCCAAGAACACAAAACCATATATTATAAAAATGTATTATCATACATTCCTCAGAAATTATTATGTAATAATGTCCGTATGCGAAGCTTTGGTTCTTATCTACCCAAACCATCTTGTCATCAATTTTTGTAAGTGCTGTTTTTGTTGTTTTAAAATTTAAAAGTTGATGATATTTTGATCCAATGCGTTTCTGGTGAACCTATGGAATTATGATTCTATTGTAACAGTCAATGTAAGACTGATGACTTACTTCAGTACTTTTTAATTTAATTCCTTTTTTTCATGTTTTTCTTCATTCCTCCCAAAACACTGTAACACGTTGGATGAAGAAAGACCCATTAATCCTATTTAACCCCTTTATACTCATTTTTGAATTTACCAATAACAGAATCTAATTTCCTACTATACAAAGGATGATTAGGTTCATAATTTTACGCATCCAACAAATTATCTGAGATCTAATTTGATGTATCTACATTCTTAAAAGATCAAATCGGTATCACCAGCAACATTATTGATTTGGCAATTGAATTCTCTTCAATGTATCGAAGCTGGTACATCCGCAGTTTTGGCAATTGTAACACTGATTGTCCATATATAGGAAGGTATATCTAAACAAACGCAATCCAGATTTAAAATAGCAGCAATTAAATTGTATTAAATTTTTCTTTATACAGTTTTGAAGCATAAATCATCATTTTGCTTTTGGAATTACAAAGTCTCAGATTTAATCGTTTCTTCAAATGTACCACTGTTTTTCCTTAGACTATTATTTAATAGTTTGTAATAGCCTTTATCCAAATCGCTTCGGGATTCTGCTCGCAAGTTCGTGTTGATGCCCCACATATTTCTTAAATATTGGAGTTGATTGAACTTGATTGCTCTATGTATTTTCACTATTTGAACACTCACCTTCATATAAATCTTTATATAGTCGCCAATAGTTTCTTTTTGCTTCATGTGTCAGCAAAGGTTTCTGAACTTTTGTATCTTTTGAATATCATCAATTATTTACCAAATTTTAAAAAATTATCAATAGAAATAAAATAAAGGAGTTTAATTTTCAAAAATTGTAATCCAATACACATGTTTTGTACTATTATTTATGTTTTCTAAAAATCTAATTCTTATAAAATTTTTATTATTTTATTGAATGTCTTTTGAATACGTATTTTTTGCGACTCGCGAAACATTTTGAATTTTGAAAAATGGCTTGAGTTATCGAGGAGCTTGGCCACCCCTGGTATAAATATGATGCTTAGTGAATAGAAAGGGTTGCGTAGGGGATGAAGATGCTTATTTAATGAATATAGTTCGGTACCTAGTTGTTGGTTGAAATGTCTAGAGGATTGTGTGGTTTGTACAGATCCTTCAAAATTAACTTGTACTTTTAGATCCTGTTAAAAATATAAGGATAAAGAAATGCTACACAATCTATTTGCTGAATTAAGAGCTTATTATAAGCAAATATCTGATTAAGAATAAACTTATTATTTTGACTTTAATTGTTATTGTTTTTATGAGTTTGTTAGTACATAGTTGTAAGTACTTGGTTGAATCATGATTATTATTATTATTATTCACAAAAATTTATTTCATTAAACTTTGCTTTAAAAATATCCTTTGAAAATTAATTCATAAAAAATTTGCATTTAAAATTTCTTAACTTTTTTTAAAATAAACAGAGGCCATCGGTTTTTCAAAATATCTGATCATAAATTTTAAATTTTTACTTTAATTTATTTATTTTAAATTATGACACTAATTTACTTTAATTTAAAAATATTACTTTACTTAGTTAAAACCTATAATATGAACTTTTTCAAATTTCACTACTGATTTCTTTTCAATTGACATTGTATTTATTAAAATCTATTACTTATTTTAAAAATATTACATTAATTTATTCTATTTTACTACATTTCAAAATATTTCCTTAATGTCTTAATATCATTTGGTTTTTCTAAATATTTTATTAAAAAGTTTAAACTTATTACGTTGCCTTAAAATATTGCCTTAATTTACTATAATTTGATTAAATTTTAAATTATTACCTACTGGGACCTTAAAATACTTCAATGTTTCAGTATTTAAATATTAATTTGTACTAATTTACTTTAAAATTATTACAGAAATTTCCCGTTGTGGTGAATTAATCAAAATATCTTACCATAAATTCATGTACAAAAAATTCTAGACATTAAAATACTTTATCTTTTTCAACGAGATCTAGATTTTGTATAGAAAAAACCTTGAGTCCATAGAGACTCCCTTACTATAGTGTGAATTTGATATTGACCAAAAAATTAATTTGCAATATTTGTCAAAGAAAACAAAATGTGTATATGAACTAAAAATATTCCCTGGGTTAAGACTTGAGTCTTATAACACTCTATGTGTAAATTTATTTTTCAACAGGAAAATAGTGATGCTTGGAATAAAAACTCCGAGTTATAATTTGATTGTGAACAAAATTATACAAGATGTAAAAATTTGATTGGTTTACCAAAACTATAAATATTGAAAACTTTAATAATAAATTCATATCATCAACTTTCGGAAATTGGTAATATTTCATTTTATTATTTATTTTATCTTGTCTTAGAATATAAGGTTGACCTTTTTATTAATGAAGTGGTTGAGATTTATCCAGAAATCAAAGATGATATTATGAATTGTGCTTTTAAAATAACACCCAACAAAATATTTCAAGCAACAGAAATCAATATAGAACATATCATCATCAATTTATGATGTATGGCTATGAAAAACAAACTGAAATACTTAAAACTTCATAATGTTAATATTATTACCTAGAATGTGTTAATTACAAAAGAAAATAAACAATAAATATTCTGGTTGATGAATTGTAAAAATAGCAAGAAGAATTACAAATAGTGTGGCTTCTTAATAAATGTTTTATTGTTACTAACTTGTGATACTAAAAAGTCGTGGTCAACAAAATTACTCGTCTCTAAATTTGGAATGTTTTTCAAAAAGAAATTTTCAAATACCTCAAAGGGAAAGTCGGTGCTCCTCTATATTTTTCAAAAATTCAAAAATGACTCAAAAAATTTGACCTTAAAAGGGAGAAGCACGATAACTGATATAGTTGAAATTTACAAATTTTAAAATCGTAAATTAGACTGTTTCAAATGTGATTTTAACTGCCTTTTTAAAAAATTACGAAACAATTTCCTGCAACATTTTAAAAGGAAAAGTTAGAGACTTTTACATGATAAAGTTCTGGAGCCTGGCTCTATTTAAGATAAAAAATATTTGTTTTTTGTATTTTTGACCATCTTTCAATGAAATGTTGAACAAATTGTGGTGAGAAAAGTTGTAAATTACACATTTAAATCAATAAAAATAAAAAATCCTTTAAATCAATATTCAATATTTGTGACAATCAATACTTAATAATCATGGACTTCAATAATCGCGATTTGACCTTGAAGTGGTGATGGAAGGGGCTTCTGTTGTTAACCAGTTTGCGGTAAATAATGTTGGGGTCGGAGGCTCACATCTACCTACTTTTAATATATAATTTTATAATTTAAGTCCCTTTACAAAATTAATCTAAGAACTTGAATATGATCAAGAAAATAATATCACTAACCTTTTTTAATGCAAACATTTGAAAAGTTATCGCATCGATGATCTGCTGTTGCAAATGGCTTTAAATTTCTACACGTCTTCCGAGGCATTTCACCTGCATAAAATTCCAACAGAAGGAACGAAAAGAAAAACGGAATAATATTCATATTAGAATCATTGGCTCATCCAGAAATATTAATATTATAATAGAAATGTTAACTAAAGATCTCACATACTTTTGAACAAGATTAAAACAAACAATTAAACAATTGTTATTGGATTTTCTAGTTTGCAAGTTTGATTTATTGTGAAGGCCTATAAATAGCACAATATTAATGAAAGAAATTATTAGACGTAAATTTTCATTGAAAATGCCAAACAATACTTGCAGCGTTCAATTGTATAAATTCACTATTGGAAATCAATAAACTTTCTTTTTGTTTTTTAGAACTGAATATATGTCAAACATCGTATGCTTTGTTTTTGCTTGTCATAATAATATTTTATCAATTTAAGTATATATTTGATGAATTTATTAAAATAAATAAATTTGTTTAAATATTCATAATTTTATAACTAAATAAATTTTGAATTTTCGGAATTATAATTATTATAAAAATACGAACATTATTGTTATATCTGTTCTCAGAAAAAATATTTAAGTTTGAAGAATGGAAAGGTGAAAAAATAATAATGATCACCTATGGAGTGAAATAAAAATTTAGAAGCAACGAGTGAAGAGCACATGCGTAATATTGAAACAAAATTTGGGAACCCTATAACATGAAAAGAAAGATTCAACAGAGGAAGAAAAATATTTGAAGTGAACGATAAGGTGTATTGTTTAGTTTAGGTTGGACAGCAGGATTCAAAATATGAATATAACTAATTTAACAATTTAATATTTTTATTGATTAACTTGATAACAATTACAATCTTATTTTACAACTTTAAACAACAAGATTAGAACACTTTAAATCGTATGCACTATCTAAAGATATATATGGTTAATTAAATTTAGTTGAGGTTAATAAAAATTATAAAAAATAACCAGAATTTTTGTGGCAAACAAACAATATTATTGAAATATAAAATAGCTACACATAGAAACCCAATAAATATCAAGGCTCGAACACAACAATTCATTTGGAAGCAAAAATTGAGGAGTCAGTACAGAATCTGTTTGAAAATAGGATTATTAAGATATGCGATTCATCGTTGAATACACCGCTGGTTTGCGTTTGGAAGAAAGAGAAATGTCTGGATTTCAGACATCTAAATATGTTTGTAGGTAGACAAACGTATCCAATTCCAAATATATAGGAGATATTAGATAGATTGGAAGGTGAAAAGCATTTTACTTTAAAATTCCATGAAAATGCGCATTAGAGCTAGAAGTAAATTCAAAGGAAAAGTTATTTTCAACTACGAGAGACTAATATTGTTTCAACAGGATGCCATAATAAGATAAATAAAAGAAGATATAGCATAAGAGTCGTGTTGGAAATATATTGAAAAAAGTGGTGGTAACAACCAAAGAAGGACAAATGTGGGTTCCAAAGAACAAGAAACGAGAAATAATAAAGGAGATACACGTATTATTGTCACGCCCAGTTGAAAAGTGACAAAATATATCGCTGACCATTATCATATGAAGGATATAAAAGAATCAGTAAAATAAATAACTGGGGCTTTTAACAATGCCAAAGGACGAACATAGTTACGATAAAACGAAGGAAGAGACAATTGGTTTTAAGCCCCCGCATCGAAGTAACCCGGCCGGAATACACCAGAAAGATAGCACACAGGTACATCACTAAGTAAAATTAAAATAAAAAACATGAAAAACATCAATTAAACGCCAATTAAAAAACCTACACAACACCAAAATGATAAAACACAAAAATAATATAAACATATGTGCAAGAAGTATGGTACGAAATTAAACATAGATATAACAGAAGGTCAACAAATGTGAATTAATGGCGATAAAGGAAAAATGGGAACTAGAAATGAAAAGACTTACTCATAATAACGTTAAAATAAATTAAGAATTAAAACTATAGTAAAAATGATAAAAAACGCTAGAATATTCTATGAAAATGATGAAATCCAACATGTCGCCGGCATCAACAACAACTAAATTCAAAAATAAAATTAAGAAAGTTAGATCAATCAAAAACTAATAAGGAAGTAGCTAAAAATATAAAGAAGTAGGAATCATATATTAAAACTTTTAAAAATACCATAGAATATTCTAGAAAATGGTCATATCCACCATGGCGGCAAAATTAATTAAAATTAAATAAAATATAAAAAATTAAAAAACAAAATAAATAAAAAAATAATCAAAATTGAAATAATTTAAATTTGTTTTACTGAATCAGTGCACGCATATATACTCCCACACTAAAATCAGACCATAAATACTGACGCACTTCAGTCATAATTTAATCCTGAAATTTGGGGTAGACTAAACATTTCAATTCGCAATTGTGAAAACTGAAATTTTGTTTAAAAGTAAGGAATCATATTTATATATGACAAAATATTTATATTTATAACAAAATTTAATCATAACATGACATATATTATATGTCATGTTATGATTAAATTTTGTTATGGTATAATTAATTTTGTTTTTCGTTATTGAAACGAAATCACTTTCAACAGATAAAATCACACACCTTTTTCGGCTCACAGCCACTACACACAAGTAGGTAGTTAGCGGCCCATAGCAGTATCCCCTCAAAAATCTTGTTTTTAATTTCTTGCTGTGGGGTAATAGCTATGTAATGAAGATGAGACTGTTGGATGGTCGTGCTTGCGGAGGGGTAATGGCTGTTTAATGGAAAATTTTTAATTACATCACATTTTTATGACTATAGTGGGTGTCTCTAAACGATTCTCGCTAAAAAAGCCACATCTCTAGAGGGGTAATGGCTGTGTAATTGAAGATGAGAATGCTTCAGATTAGTAGTTCTTAATTGCATCACATTTTTCAGACTATAGTGAGGGTGGGTCTCTTTGGTCCCAGGATTTTTCAATACAAAATCCGTTACTCGTTAAAAGACCCAAGTTATTTTATGGTCCCAGGATTTTTTGTACATAGAATTTATGGTCTGATATTTTTATTAATCCATGGCCACGTGAAATTTTGGTAATTACATAAATCAATGGCTATATTTTAAAATTAAGTAAATTAAGGAATCTATATTTGGTAATTAAGTAAGTTAAATCCAACTCTTTTTTAAAATTCTGCGAATTCATCATAAAACTCTATTCCAGGTCGAAGTTTATGCCAGTTTCTTTACATCCACCTAGCAATATTGCTGTGATAAGATCTCTTATCGTTCTTATGGCTCGTTCGACTAAATCATTTGATTGGTACTGGTAAGGTAAGCTGAATGACTGTTTGATTCCAAGTTTCTGTAGCTTCTGTCATAGGAAATTCCCTTTGAAATTGCGGCCTCTTCGGTTGTCCGAATCAATAGATCCAACTATTAAGTATCGTCTTGAAAATTGTGCCTTCGTCTTGCTTTGAGATTCCAGTTAAAAATATCAATACTAAACTGATCCATATATTTAAACTTACCATATATTTTTATGACGTTTTTTCCATGTAGGCGACATCTATAATAATCTGTTCTAGGAATTCAGAGCTATATCTAGGAATAAATGTTTCCTTGGTTCTTGTTTGATCGATTTTTCAATTAGAGCAGATATCGCAACATCGTAAACAGAGTTGAATTGTAAAATATCATTTCCATATATTGAAATAATTTTATAACTTCATTATGACATGGATCTTCATGTAGTGTTATTGTTAGCAGGCCTACAAAAGTGTCTCGGACTAACATTAAAATAATTTTGTTCTATCCTACTGTTATAAATCCTCTATCAATTCGTGTTTTTTTACGTTAAATAAAAAACAATTCTTTCATTCCTGTGTACATCCATTTTTCAATATCTCTCGCATCTCTCAAAATCGACTGTCCTTGTGTTGTTGTTCCCATACTTTTTTCCATAGCTTCTGTTCTTTGGATAGTATATATAATTCTCTGATTTTATCAGTTATTGATTTTGTAATTGTGAACGTATGTAAGAACCACGCTTTGGCTTTATGAATAATCATAAAATCATTACCACCTCAATACATTCGACGACCAGTTTTCCTGGAATTATACTTTTCAACCGAAGACCTTCTACCAGCAGTCTTGACCCCGATGAAAATGGTTGCAGATGAGTAGTCTTAAAGCAGAGTCTCACCTGCTTTATGACATTTGCCGACTTCGCACAATACCAACATGATTAATTCCATGAATGCTTAGTCGTTTCTGAAGCAGTCATGTGGTATCTTGTTGGATTTGGTATTAGTCGTGTCTTAAGGACTCACCTTCAATATAATATTTTCTTCACCCTCTTTCTTCACCTTTTGTCCAGTAAGTACGCCAACAATGTGCTCAAAAGAGAGCTGGTAGTAAATCTTGCGAGACTGGTTCGCACTCAGGCCAAACACGATATTCAAGACGCAATTCGAAAGCTGTGTCGTATCGAGAGCGTCATCCGACAAGATCTTATACTGGATATCGACAGGGAAAGCCAATGGCGGATGGATCAATCGTGAAAGAGGAGCCAAACGATGAATTGAAGGAACAAAGACCAATGAGTGATCGAATGGGGACCTTTTTATCTTGATCAGTACAAGCTAATTATTTTGTAATGATCACGAGAAAATTTAATATTAAATTTGTTTGAATATTAAATTTTTGACAACTCATAAAAGATCTTGAGGTTTTTAGTGAATTTCAATAAATTTAAAAATTGTTGTTATCAATTTTGCACACTGTTATAAAATAATATTTTTAAAAATAAAAAAACTGCTTCATTTCTTTAATATTTAAATATTGAAGTATTTTAATTTCAAGTTTCAAATTTTATTAAAATTGTTTTTTCTTTTAGTTGTTTATATCATTTCACTATAACCATATATTATAAAAATTGGATCCTAATTTTCAAAAACAATTATTTGTTGTATAAGGAAGTATTTCATTGATCAATTTTTCTTCTATATATAAGATTATTTATTTTTATTAAAAGCAATGAGTGATTCAGGTATAAATTTTGCAAAGGTAGCATATTAATACATTTTTCAGATGACCAGGTAATAACATTTTGATTTGAATAAATAAAAGGTTAAGTAATTTTAAATATTTGTTAAATGCATCTATTTTTTACAAGGGAATATAATTTATAATTTATATAATATTAAAGTGTTTTTGAAATGACCAGACTCAACTGAGGTTAAATATTTTTTTGACGGCTGAGTTTGTGAATTACTTTATCAAAATTCATTTAAATCATAAAAAAAGTTGAATCATAATTCTAGAATTTATTTCCTGTCTTCTAGATCTAAAATATATTTGTACTTTAATTTTAAAAATATTTTCATAATAAAACGTCGACGGTTTTCTAGCACAGGGATAAGCATGGCCAACCTTAGCTGTATTAGACCTAGCAACGAAAAATTAGGGAAGCTACAACTAGCATCACTTAGAAGTCTTTCAATTATTTTATAATTTCTTTCTATATTAGAGGAGTTATGGTTAAGTCTGCATAATACTCCCAAAATATTCTTTGTCAGCTTTGAATATAAGATTTAAAAATCTAAATTTTAGAGCTTGTTAAAATTATTGAGGTTAAAGCAACCAAGAATAGGTTTCGAGATCAATTTATTTATTTATAATTGAATTGTTGCTTCTAGTATGTCTTTAAAAATTATTAATAACAATAATAATAACGAATTGCTACATTATAATTACACCATACGATACAACTTACGAGGTTATTAAATCATAATACAGACATTATGTCATTATTAAAGCATGACATGAATTAGCCGTTACTATGGCATTATTTCGTTACTGTAAATGAATTTATAAATCGCTTATAATTTATGTTGTTATTATATAATTACTTTATGCAACCTGCCATTGTTGTAATATACTAACACCATTAAATCCTCGTATGTCATAATATAGTTATTGTATAATAAGATAAATATTTTTGGTCTCACTCGGGTTTCCCTGTGATATATTTGGTATCAACAACTCACACCGTACTTCTATTTCATTTTTGAAATTATTATATATTTCATTGATGCGATAACCACAATACAATCGATTTATATGATTATAGTTAAAACAATTGAACCCATCTAAACATTTTTATAACATTTATAATTGTTAAAAAAATTTTAATAGTAGAGTTTGCGTAATAACGACATCATTGTTTTAGGTTAACCATTACACAATAAAATTGATTGTGCATTCATTCTTTGATCTTTGATGCAATATTATTATTATTATTATTATTATTATTATTATTATTATTATTATTATTATTATTATTATTATTATTATATTTTGTTATTATTATTATTATTATTATATTATTATTATATATTTATTATCTTGTTATTATTATTATTAAGGAGGCTGTAATTCTAAGCCTTAGAAAAGAAAAGAAAAGTATTTTTTTAAAAATCGTGTAATTAAATTATATTCTATTAAAATAGCTTTAGAAAAAAAATTTAACGATCGCATTTCTGAATTAGAGGATTTAGTTGAGGAAAAGGATGATAGAATCAAGGGTAATATTGATTGTAATTATAATAGTGGTATCAGTAATTAATGAAACTTTTCTATATCGATTAATCTCTTTGAAAAATACTTTAACTGCCATGGACTCCGACATATCTAATTTTATGCATGATATCTAAATGAGAAAATTACAAAAGGTATTTCGATTGAAGAGATACTTTGTAATTGAAAGGAGAGGGGAGATAAGATTAACCAAATCGAGTCTTTACCGTATGTTACAAACCCAACGATATATTTTTAAACGATTAACCATTGTTCTATAGGAAATAAATAGTCAGAGAACTTTGGATGAGATGCAAGCATATTCAAGGGAACTTACAAACATCCCTAACAATAGTTTAGTGTTTCTCGATATAACTGGAGAACGCATCCGCACCAAAAAATCATATGATTATTCACTTAAATGCTTTTAATGGAACTAGATAGTTTCAGCAAATTGTGGAACACAAAAAGCCTTCTAATGGTCATTAAAAATACTTTTAAAACAATTTTTTTCTGGAATATTCTCTTTCCACATTACACTGCATTACACTGAAATATCTTTCGCAGTATATAGTTGTAGGAAAAATTGATAAAAATAATAAAGCAATTGTTGCTAATTCTTTATACTGACTTGATTCATCGTCAACGTATAACTCAGACCAAAATTTTGGTACATTATTATTATTTAATTGTCCTTTGAAGATTGGTTCTTAATATAATCGTCCGCGTTTCTCGACGGAGCAACTCGTACACTTCATCGGCCACCTCATAATCTGACAGACAACTGAAACCTGTATCATTAGCTGCGGTGATTTTCTTGACTTGTAATTTCTCAATATCTGCCTCATTTGCTAGTGGAGGACCACTTTGTACCGCGAGATGGAATTGATATAATTTTGTGCATATTCAATTTTACTTATGTCGTCCGGAGAAATAATAGTTTAACCCGGAGCCCGGAGATAACTGACTGAAACCCGGAGAGGTGGCAACCCTAATAATGAACAAAGTTATTGTTGAAAACATTTAAATCCATGATTGAAATTAAAATTTTCAAACTTAACAATTTATTTATTTATTTATTACAAAATTCAAATTCTGATTTTTTATTCAAAATTAAAACAATTGATGCATTTCTAATTTTGACATAAATGCAATTATCGAAAATATTTTAAATTGATTTTAATATACAAATTTTACTTGAATAATTATTTTAATTAATCGATCATATTTTGGACATTTCTGTAATTTTCTGAAATTCTTTACATTATAATTTGATTTAGTTTAAAATTTCTTAAATCTAAAAATTTTACAAAAATAATATTATGGTGTGACTAATTTTCTATTTAAAACACAAAAATTATCAAAATTATTTATTATAATAATTTTTAATCTCTGAACAAACTCTAAAAAAATATGAAAGATCGTGATAAATTTGTGAATATTTTTAGTGTTAAAGCTTCGAATGGAAAAAATGAAAAGAAAACGATCAAGTAGTTCAGACATTGACACAAGTATGATAAATTAATAAATTCCTCTTTATAATGCGTTGTCAACTAATAATTGTAATTATTAGTGAATGATGATTCAGTTGATAAAGAAATGGAAAAGGTCAAAGAAAATTTAAAATCTGTAACCGAAGGTTATTTTTTATAGGGTCGATTAAATTCATTTATAACTATTATAGAATTAAATGAAAAAAATGCAGAAATCGATTCCAGTAAATATTTTTATTATGTTTTATATATCAAATTTTTTAACAAATAGCGTTCTAATTAAAATAATTAATTTATCTTTAAAATGAAATTGCTATGATTGGATACATTATTTAAGTTAAAACTTTACTGTACAAAACGGAAATCTTTTTGCATTGAATTTCTTTTCCGGGACCTAAAATGTATTTATAAGGAAAAAATTCTTTTAAATCAATATTTAAATTGATTTATTCATTTTCAACAAACGAATTACATCTCTTATTCCAAACCAATATCAATTTCTAAATAATTATTTGATCAAGGAAGTTGAAATATTTATAGCCCGTCGATTATTATTTTTAAAAATCCCTATAAAACTTTTCTGGTTTATGCAGTTGAAAATTAAAAATTTGAATTTTATGGTTTTAATTTTTTTTATCTATCGCATTTCGATTTTACATGAATTTAAATTGATTTAAGCCAATGGAAACAAAATATTGTTTTAAATTAAGTTTATTGGAAGATAATTTTATATAGTTTTAAAAAAAGAATTATAAAATAAATAATTAAACAAACATGGCAACAATTTAATTATAGGACGGCGCTACTCGAATATTCATTTTACGATATATTTTAACAGTTTTCCTGTCAACGTCAGGTAAAATAGGAACACTATATATGGTTTATATTGATGTACAGGCATCAATTTGTCGTCGCCAGTAACGATTCGGTAAAGAAATCGTTGCTTTTGCCCATGAATTGAGTGAGCGGTGACAACCAAGCAAACCAGCGGTGATTGTGGTGTGACAGTGTGAAAGCATTCCATTTTCTCTGCCAGTTCCCTTGTCGTTTGACGTGAATTTTGGGCAAATGTTAGTTTAATCACTCTTCATCGAAATATAGAATTATAAAACTGGACGGCACCTGATGCATTGCGGCCTTAGAACCATGATTAAAGGCAAAAAGAATCAGCTGTCGAAAATACTCATTATTCTCAACTTGACATTCCATTTTAATGATTTGAAAATTAACAGATTAGTTAATTAATATATTATTGATTAATTAGTAGTTAATTTTTTTTGAAAAATAAACTTAAACAATTTTAAAAAACGGCGGGAACTTAGTTCCTAACCTAATATTATGTTAATTATTCAATTAATGTTTTATGAGGAAAACCATTTTCAAAATAAAGGACGGTTGGCAACCTTATCTCTAGATGTATTAAAACATAATATAATTGCTGAAGATACCTAAATACCAAATAATATAATAAATGATTAAATTACCTGGGGAAATCGTCATGACAAATGAATGATTTAGGGGAACCTGGTAGAAGGAAACGAAAGTAAAAAGAAATGGAAAATGAGAAAAAGGAAACAAACATGAAATCAAAACAAGGTCATTATTAATTAATTAGTACAAAGAAGAAAAGGAATTTCAAATTCCAAAAACAGGACAAGATGAAAAAGGAAAGTCGGCCTAACAAAAAAGGGAAAAAGCAAACATCTCGACATCTATCAGAGATAAAATGGGAACAGTCAGCAAATGCGAGAGAAAGAAAAGTGGAAAAGTGGATTATCTTTAGTGCCATAAATGAAACAAGCTATATAAAGAGGAACCGTCGGACACAAAATTGAGACAAAACCCGAGACAACAAATTAAACAAAATCAGACGAAAATTTATTGGAAAACGAGTTGTGAAGAATAATTGTTCGAGAAGATTTGCAGAAAAGAACGAAAAGAAGTTATTGAATATTTGAATAAAGTTGTCGAAGGAGGTCATAGAAAACAACCAACTCAAAGTCCTAGTCGATAAACCAATCAGTAGTTAGTGATCTTTCAATCCGGTGTTGTACACGAGTGCTATTCCTTACTGAGTGTTGCAATAAGTATTGTATAGTAACCGAGCAGAGTGTTAAATTGATTGTCAGTGTAAAGTGAAAATTAATTGTGATTATCAATAAAGATTTCTGTTGTCAAGTGTTATTTGTGGGCCAGACAAAGACACACTTGGAGTCAGAGTAAGAATTTTAACTTTGCAAATATTTTCACCAACCCAATGACCCAACATAATTTATACTTGAATTTTTGTTGAATTTAGAAATAAAACTATCATATTTTGCAATATGAATTTAGTTATTAATTTGAACAACCTGACCAAGTACTTTAAAATTCACTGATGCACATGTATAATATCTATATCGAATATAACTGCGAATACTAAATTTCGATAAATACATTTTCAGTGTTTAAGCACGCAGAAAATCTGGCACAGGAAATCCAAAGCTTAAATCAAAATCTTGACAAAAAAGATCAAAGTAAATTTGTCTAAAATATAATTATTATTTTCACAAATCTATAATTGTAGTTGTTAATTCGCGAGATATTGAAATTAGAAAACATAATGATGAACGTAAATAATCTCCCGATTTAATGAAATATTATATCAATTTATTATTTAGTTAAAGAACGCGATAAAACAATCAAGATATTGGAGGGTAGGTAGAAAACGGGAAATTATTTTCATTAAAATCATTAAAATTAAGAAAAATGTCAATCGTTGCAAAAAACTCAGGCAAGCCTGACACGATCGGATTCGGGCAAGTAGACATCGATTTAACGCATAAATAACTATTTTTTCATTTAGCGAAATCTATTAATGAGGTTTGTTAATATATATATATATATATATTTTCTAAACAATTAATTTCACAATTAGTGCTAGCTATTGATAATCAATAAATTTCTAACATAAATTCTCAATTCAGGGTGAATTTGATACGAATAATCAATAACTTGTAACAGCTATATAAATGATTACAAACTTGATCATTCAATTGGTAGTAGCGGCGGGCGGTGTATACAAAGGACAGGTACGTAATCGGAGAAAGCTAGTGACTTGCGCGTACTAGGAATTCCTCGTTCATGTGAAATAATTACAATTCACATTGTCTCAAGAGATTGCCCGACTATTTCTAGTTAGGAAACTTAATCTAAGAGCATCATCGACCTGTTATTGCTCTATTTCATAAAACTAAACGCTATTTATTCTTCTAAGAAGTGAGAACTGGCATTGGATATAAATTTACTATTTAGTAAATCAGAATCTCGTTCGTTATCGGAATTAATCTGACAAATCGCTCCACCAACTAAGAACGGTCATGCACCACACACATCTGAATAATCAATAACTTGTAATTGTAACAGTTATATAAATGATTCCACCATTGACAAGTTATTTTAAAATTTAACTATAGCAGGCTATGAATACAGGTTACAGATCATTGAGTTTCAAAGGGAATTGATTACAAATCAATTTTATGTATTGATAATGAATTTACACATGTCGTGACTTCTGGACATTTTCTAAAACTTCTTTTACTGAAACAAGAAATGCTATTATTGATCGTTGAGAAATAAAGTAGGAAAAAAATAAAAAAAACAAATTAACTCTTAACTAGTTGACTGCCAAGCCTTTTTCAAGAAAACTTCCCAGGGACCAAGAACTTTTTTTGTTTGAGGTATTTTCTAAAGTGATTTGGTATTAATTAAAAATGATAAAATGAAAATTAGAAATTACGAATATTTGAATATTACGAATATTCATCATCAGGGGCCATGACACCGACATATTGGTGCTTCGCTAAATACAAATAAAAATAAAATAAAAATTTAAACTTTAATTATTTTTCAATTATATTTTTTTCTACATGTAATTTTATTTTGTACTTATAAAGATACTCTTTTTCTACAGATTTAATTGTCAGTAATATGAAAGTTATTTAGTAATAATGTATTATGTAATGGGAGAGTTCAATATTTTTTTTTGTTTTAATAAACGAAATTAGAGTTCTTTCATCGTTTATTATCCTCTGGAGGCCACCAATCATATACCAAACTGTCAACCAGGAGCCACAGATGTGGGAAATAACATATAATATCTCTCACATTTAGGTTACAGAGTCCTAGAATAGTTTAAGATCCTGGGTGACATGGCAGTCAACGTGTTAAAAGACGATGCTCAATTTATAACATAAAATAATGCTGCTGGGTGAAAGGCGACCCAAGTAAAAACTATAAAGAAATAACTTGTAATAATCTTTTATTTTTCTATGAAGTTGTTAATACAGAAATAGATATACATTATCATGAAGTACATTTACAACATTTCATGCTATGCTTTCGATCATTAGGACATTTTTGACACATCTACCTCTTTTTACTGTTCCTTCACCTGACAGTTTGCAATGTATTTATAAAAAAAATTGACTATGAATCAGTGAGTTGTTTAATTAATATTATAAAACGGTAGTATTTGTGTATTAAAATAAATATTATTATAAGAAGTTTAGTTTATTTTAGTTTCATTTGATCTGATTTTTGATATTTTGTTTATTTTCACTTTGATAAAGAATAAGAATATTATACTCAACATAAATTTTCGGCTTTACCAAATAACACTTAATAAAAATAAATCCGAAAATTTGTGTTTAGTATAATAAAAAAAAATTTGATCTTTCAACAAAATGAAAATAAATGAAATTACCATTTAAAAATTTTTTATTAATTCCAATTTTCTCATTAATCAATCGTCATTAGCGATTATTTATCTACTATAAATAATTACCTAGCGTATGTATGTATGAATGAATGTCTGTGATGTGTAACATTGTCATCAATTCCATCACTTAGCATTTCAATATTTAAACTATAATACGAGGTAAGTAATTGTTGAGCTACAATAAACACATTTCGATGGTTTTTAATATCTTCCTTCTTGGTAAAAATCCAGACAATATTAAAATATTTTCAAAACGTAATGAGAAAAAAAGGGAATTAATACCTGGAAATTTTTTTACTCAAAATATTGTAATTAAAAAACTGTTACAATACTTACAAAATACATTTTTGAGTACACTGTCGGTACGCATATTTTTAATAATATTTTTTTGCTTTTATTTAAATTAAAATTGAAATTGTTGTTTATTTGTACACGTATTTTTAATAATAATTTGAAATAATTGAAATTGTCTTTTATCTTTATGTGAGAGTTATCTCTGTTTCCTTGTTTCTCCCCTATTTACTCCTAATTATCCATAATGCTGAGTATTCGTTACAAGTTGGTGCTAATTTCTGACTCCTCGTTGTCTTTATTCAAATAAATCGAACAGCATAGCACAATAACGTTTATTAAAAATTACGACAATTGTTTACAACACTTGATATTCTCATAATTTTCAATAACACTTAATCTTTCACTATGAAATAAATCTTCCAATGGGAGATTTTCTTTCTGGTACGCTAAGATTTTTGTAACTAATACTAAATTTATATCTTCTTTGAATTACATTTAAACTTCTTGAAATTGTCTTCGACCAACTGGCAATTTTACTAACCCGTATCTTCTTTTTATACCGTTTTCGTAATTGAATTCACTTAAGGTTTAAATGTGTAATCAATTATATTTCTCAGCGGGTTATCTTTACTAACTAATTTGACGATATCGTGGCTCTCACATAATCCATTTTCTTCGGATTAATTTTATCAATTTTAAATTAAAGCCGCGTTCCCTTTTATTCATTTTATTCCCTTTTGTCATTTTAAATTTATTTTGAATTTGATGTGTCTATTGATTTACATCCTGTTTGCGAATTTTATTTTTTCTTCTGAACTTGTTCGGTGAAACCCCAACAACAATAATAATGATAATACTAATAATTGAAAATCGGCATTTATATATATATATATATATATATATATATATATATATATATTTCTACCGTTTACCAGTCTTCTTCCGGCTAGGAATCGTATTAATAACAGCTAAATGAAAGAATAAGAATATCCAATCAAATAACCAAATAATAATCGTAATCAAATTGTATCAAACTAAAAAATATTTTAATAAAATTTTTCTTCTTTTTGAAAATAAAAAAACTTTACAAAAAACAAATTTTAATTATATAAAAATTATTATTTTAATTTAAAAAGAC
The DNA here is from genome assembly GCA_959609185.1 of Schmidtea polychroa. Taxonomy (NCBI): domain Eukaryota; kingdom Metazoa; phylum Platyhelminthes; order Tricladida; family Dugesiidae; genus Schmidtea; species Schmidtea polychroa. Next base: position 29,305 of record CAUHTR010008200.1, on the reverse strand, counting down.
GCACAAAATTTTTAACATTCTCATACTAAAATTTTTAAATTAATATAAAAAATAAAGTTAGATTTAAATTTAAAATTTAAAAATTGTTTTTCATACAAAAAAAATTTAAGAATCATTAACATCATCCCAAATAATAAATATACAAGTTCAATTATTTAAATACATTCAAAATCTCTGTAGACTAGTACTCTGAATATTAATTATAATTTATTAATTTAAAGAGCTACTTAGTAACGCATCGCACGTTACTGAATCCCAGTAATTACTCAAAATTTTCGACAAAATTTAAAATCAGAAACATTTCTTTTTTTACTGGTACACTTCCTATAATAATCACTAATGTGAGTCAATCCATACCGTCGGCAATGCTCAATAACTCGAGTGCAGAGATGACGGGCAGTCTCTTCAATGTATGTGGCATTACACTCATTGCATGAAAATTGATACACGAGTTCTGAACACAGACCAGCTAGAGTTAGGGACTTATTAGTGAACATGCTACCAATCTTGCAAGACGTTGAAACAATCCTAAATATAGTCTTATGTACATGCTTAAGGATCTTATGCTTGGATTCTCTGAAGTCCCCAGAATAGGCTAATACCAAAACGTATTTTTCATCAATGTGTTTAGATCGAAATTTTTCACCTTCCGAGTTGACGGCATTTTAACTTCAACATCAATAGGATCATTACCTTCAGATAACCCTGTGTAAGGATCATGAGTATTCAACATCCATTTATCAACCGTCTCTTTTGTCATGCGCTCAAGAAAAGATTTATAATATCCATTTTAAGAAGCAACACAACCAGAGAATCAATGCTTTTCACTAAATTGATAAACGTGGGTGATAGAGACCATGCACGAAAAACTAATCCTCTCACCATATTTCGTTTGTATTTATATTCACAATTTAATATTAATATTAATAATAATTATAATTATATAACTATAATAATAATTTGATTTATATAATACTATATTTTACTGGTAAATAGTTAAATTAAGTTAAATTTCATTTTCAGACTCATCAATTATTATTTTGTAATTCCACTAATGCAGTAAATTATCGAGAATTATCATACTGGATAATTATCACACAACAGATATTTGCTGGATAAATAAATCCCTAAAAAAATAAATCAAAAAATTGATTTATTAAAATTTGATAACTGTCACACATCATTTTTGGATCTATAAAAAAAATTGTGACACTTTTCGAGAATATACTGTAACTACAATGATAATTCATTTAAAATAAAATAATTCTTTAATATTTATAATTTTCTAAGAGAGTTTATAAATATCATCAAGATTTCTCACATTTTTTATTTACCTGTAGTAAATTATGAGCCTGTAACAAGCCAATTTTTAACATTTAAAGAATTTTCAAATAAATTTCAAAATTGGGGGTTTTGTACAAAATTTTGTTCCTTACAAAATTGCAGAATTATAATTTCAAATTTACTCGATATAATAATTTATATACTAAATGTAATTTATTACTAATATTGTAGTTAAATTTATCCACTAAAACATTTGTTTGACAAATATCACAAATATATAGATTGTATATAATATATACTATATATCCATATTTTATTAGTAATTAAAAAACATTTTGATTATGATTATAAAATTAACGATGTAATTGTGCAAAATGTCTTTAAAATGATATTCTTAATTTCCATGATAAATATTTTATTATTAGGCAGGATATAAATTAAAATCTCAATTCGTGATGAGATTAATAATCGGACTGGAAAGCAGTAGTCATTTATACATTCAATCAATGCTTATGTATAAAATATAGGTTTCAAAATTTTGAAAAGTGTATTGAATTTATAAAAAATTCAATCGATAATTCTAATCAAACAAGAGGAGGTTTCAATTCAGATTCGTGAGACTATGATTTTTAGCGCTAGAAAATATGTTTTTTTGTGTTTAGGAAGTATGGGAAAAGTATGGAAGACAGCCTTAGAGCAGAAATCGATGAATTGGAAGACAAATTATATGGTAAATTCAAAATAAAAATTAGTTTGGTTATCCATGCAGTCCTTTTGCGGTATTTTAAGCCCTGATATACGATAATTAGAAATAATTTTGAATTTCCAACAAGTGAACAGTACAAGCAGGGCCACGATTAATGGGGATAAATGAGGAAATGCAATTGGAAATCCTAACATTCTTTTGAATTTCCTTTAGGGTTTTTTCGATAGGTTTTCTTTTATTCAAAAAATTGTCCATAGCTCATCTTATCTCCATTTTTTTTGTGTTTTCTTCGTTCCCACTGCTCAGTCCTTTAGGAATGCCTAGAATTATGAACAATAAAATGTAAACCAGTTATTAATTCAGGTTGATGAAAAAATTATCGTTTTCAAGGATATTAAAGAAATTCATGAATACAAAGAAATTAAAATGATTCAAAAAATGACAAATTACGGAAAAAATAAAAAAAACACCATGAAAATAATTAATTTCGAAGTTTAATAAAGCTCAAACAGAAAAGGCATCTTCAAATATGATTTGTCTGCATTAGTTTTTTCAGAACTTAAAAATAAAAACTTTTAAAATAAGCTTCACTTGGTAAAAGGGAGAAATGTATCTTGCAAAATTAAAGTTAAAATTAATGTTAAAGCTTAGTAAAAACAATAATGGTCGATTTTGTCAAGTGTTTAAATAATGCCTACATCAGCGCGGAACACCATTCACATGATTTTTTTTACGCGGAACACTGACAAAAAAATACTTGCCCACAATGAGTGACCAATCACAAATTACTATAAATCTGTCGTAAACGTAAACAACGCCTTCTTATAAGCAAAGAAAATACCACGCGCAACAATAACAAGCAATAAAAACACTTTTATATTTGTATGTTTATATATCTGTGTAACGGCTTGCTTATTGAATCATCTTATAAAAAATTAATTGAGGTTTTTGATGATATGTATCTTAAATGCAAATTTAAAGGTAAAATGTCATTTTTTTCGCGGAACACGGGTTGAGAACCACTGGCCTACACAAACGATCTAGAAGTTTTAAAATTCTGTGGGACCCAATGAAATTGTCTATCTAAATGAAAAGTTAACTTCAAAAACTAGAAAATATAAAAAAAGATTTTTTACAAATGAAATATGAATGTTTTGAGGAATTTGATTGGATTCAAATAAATAGTTTGATACAGTAGTTCTTAACCGGAATAATGTCGAGTTTATTACTTGAAAAAAATAAATAATATTATGAAAAATTCTGTGCAATGTTTAGAAGAAATTACAATTGAATTTTTCAGGAAATTAATTAAATAGCATTGGTTTTAGGACGTATTGCCCGTATTACCACTAGCAAATAAATACACATTATCCGTAAAAAAAGTATCCGTGGAGTTTGTCGATAAAATTTTCAGAATTCAATATATTAATCTTGCACTGTTTTATTGGTCATTTATATTGACTTCTTCATCTACATGTTTTTATTTTGAATCTATTTACAGCTCTATTTAACTTGATAATAATTTCCTACACTTATGTCTATCTTTCAATTTTTGTACATATTTCATTTTATTCGCTGTTATTTCAACAATTTGCAAGTGAAAATCAAATTGAACTTTCGAAAAAAGAATTTCAAGGAAATTTTAGTTACATACGTTTTTCTATTAAAATGGATTATTTTCTTTTGTTTCTATCATTGATTGAAATGGAATAATATTCATACAATCAATGTTTAAACGAATCCAAAATTTTCAGCATCAGAAGCAAAAGCAAAAAGTGATATGAAGAAACGCACTAAAGAAATTGAAAGATAAAATAGAAGAAAATCAGGGTAATTTGTAGAAAATAAAATAGTTCAAAATTAACCAATTGTAACTCCTAGAATTGAGTGAAGAAGTTGTGGAATTAAGAAAGAAATCAAAAGATAACAGAAGTGAGTTAATTAATTGTTTGATTAAATGATCTGATACAAAATTTATCGGTGTCGAATTTCCTAGTTAAGGGTCAAATAAAAGATTTGCGATGTGAAATTGAAGATTTAAAAGTCGAGAAAGATGCCAAATGCGATGGTAATAGTTTCAATGAAAATGAATTAATTTGATTTGGTATTAGAAGTAAAATCCAAAAACAAAAGATTGAAAGAAATCGAGTTGGAAAGTAATAAACAGCGCTTGCAAAGTATTTTCATAATTTTAATGTATTTTTTATTGTGAATAATATAGTTGACGAATTACAGAAGGAAATAAATAATTTAAAGGGTGAATTTATTTACCAAAATATTTTTCTATTTTGCGCTTTTAGGAAAAAATAAACTCTTGAAGAAACCATAATGAATCAAGGGAAAGAAGCAGAGAAAATAGTTAATGAAAAATCAGCGAATTAGATAGTAAAGATTATTTTATAATGTTTTAATAATGACATTAAATTTTATTATTATTATTATTATTATTATTATTATTATTATTACTAATATCAGATTGGTAAATAAGGAATGTCGTTTTCTGCATAGTTGAACTGTACATTTAATATTTGTTTAAATGCTTCATTATTTAAAGCCATTTGTATAATCAATTTAAACCTTGAATCCAGTTCAGTAATTTGATAACAATTTTTTGTTTATATTATTTAGGGTAATTAATCAATGATGAAAAGTAACGAAATCTGAACAATTTACCTAAATGAATATAAAAGCCTCATTTGGTTCGAATACAACTAACGAACGATACTTCGTGTGGTTTTGAAATGGAAAGGCATTGTAACCGACCATCAGGCCTTGACAACTTAATTAAAGACATTAGTTGAAGCCGATCCAAGTATAACACCAAGAGAACTTACTAAAGAATTGGCTGTAACACATCCAACAGTTCTGAAACATCTCAAACCAATAGGGAAAACGAAAATACTAGGCGAATGAGTCCCACGCCAATTGCAAGAAAAACAAACAAATTTCTGTTATCAAGTGTCGTCGGCGCTTGCTTATAACCGCATTATAACGAGTAATAAGAAATGGATCTTGTGTGATAATCGACTACCATCAGCTCAGTGGTTGGATCAAAATGAAGCATAAAAACATTTTGCAAAACAGAAATTGCATCATAAAAGGGTATGTTGACCGTTTGGGTGTTCATCAGAGTTTTCTGAAATCGACAAGACGATTACGGCGGAGATATATGTTCGTGAAATCGATGAAATACATAATAAACTTTAGCGTATGTGTCCTTGTTTAGTCTTCAGAAAGGGCCCAATACTTCTACATTACAACGCTACCCACACGTTTCAAAAGTGACCCTGCAAAAATTGAACGAGCTTAGATACGAAATATTTTCCCGTCTACTTTATTCGCTAAACTTGGCGCTATCAAATTTCAAATATCTCAGCAACTATTTATTCAAGAAATGCTCCAAAAACCAAGGTGATACTGAAATGGCCTTCAACGAGTTCATTCCAGAACTCCTGATTTGTATGTTGCTATAATTAACAAACTTGTTTCTAGATGGCAAAAGTGTGTAGATAGTAACGGATTTTATTTTAATTAATAAACTTTATTATGAAATGAGTTATTTAGCTTAACCCAGTAAAAACCGACATTTAATATTTACCAACTAATATTATTGTTGTTATTATTATTTTTATTAATTATTATTATTATTAAATTTTATTTATCTTTCCATGGAAATTTTTTTAGTAATTTTTAGGCTTTCGCATTGTTTTTTTTCCAAATTGTTAAAAATATTTTTGTTTTAATTTTAAAAAGAATTTGCGCATTTTTTAAATTTTAAACTTCGAATTTATTTGTGAAAATTTAGTTAGATTCCCAAATAAGATTTTTTATCATAATAGATATTGGCAAATATTGCGATTATTCAGAAATAATGTAGAGCATTCTTTAATTTTTGAAAATTTATCTATTTTTAAATTGCATTTATAGGGATTGCACCAGTGTCATATTTTTTCATGTTTTTTTGAAAGAATTTAATGGATTTTTGGCTCAACGACGTTGCTGCAATGATATGTTTAGTTCATTTAATAGTGAAAAAATATCTGAAAGGTATCCAGTTATTGTTCGTAAATAAATTTTCTAATTTCGAAATATTTTGCTGCTGGCAAAATAAATTAACTCCATGAAGGTCGAAGGCGTTAGTATTTTGCCCCTCGACAACCATCTCATCTCAATGTGAATAAGGTGAGTTTTTACTGGGAACCCATATCTTCACAAAGGACCTCAAATATTCGAAATTTAAACTTTTTGTGACGAATTTCATTAATGTTTTATAATAGCATTTGATAAAACATCGTGCAGTTCTGGGGACATATATTTCTCCTCCACATTCAACTCTCACAAAACAAAGTAAAAGTACCTTGTTACTTACGCCCGTTGATTCGTCAAGCTGAATTGAACAAAAATGGTGAATCCTTTATTATTTGATTTTCAATATTTTCAGCCATGTCTTGAAATCTGAACTTGACAGTGTTAGTTGACAGGAATATAATTCAGTTTCTGAATTCCTTTCTTTCCCAAAACTTTATTATATGCAAGGGTAAATTATTTCTTCTCCTATGATGTACGCCGATAAATTCCTTACAAAAATAATTTTCCACTGAAAGAAAGCCTGTTTCCTACCGACCTTACATCTCTTTACTTTATTTAAGCTTTATTGTATTCTGCTAGCAGGAAACTTTATTGTAAAGATCATGGTGTCACTTATAATTTATTATAAACAAAAAGTAGTAAATTTGTGCAAGATATTTAGATATAAAATTAATTTTTTATATTTTATTTTATATTTTTATATTAATTAATTTTGATATTTGAAGAAGAGCAAATAATTAAAACCAAAAGAAATTTAGGATTAAAAAAAATACACGTAAACAATTACTATAGCTATATTATTATTTTTATTATTATTATTATTATTATTATTGAAGGTCACTGAACTGTAGAAACATCTTCTTGTTAGAATACGTAACGAGTTTCCACGTG
>CAUHTR010008200.1:8638-22235 GCA_959609185.1 Schmidtea polychroa | reverse complement strand
AAACGTAACGAGTTTCCACGTGTCTGCCGTCCAATCATTGTACTTTCTGTATTATAAGGTTCTTCTTGATTGGTTTATGGACGCGCATATTAAATGAGTAGGATACTATGAGCATACTGTGACAATAGCACCTGTGTGTAATCATCGGGCAGCTAATAGTGATGTAACTATATATACTATTACGTAATTATTAGGCTTTAAATGATATATATATATATACTGCTGGTTTCAAATAACACGTGTAATTGCGTTTTTGGACAAACAATTACATAATATTAGTATTTTGTTTTAATGAATTGGTTGATTTATTAAATAATGAAGCTGGTTAACAAGAGCTGTAATACGAGAATCGAAGAAAATTAGTGGTCGAGTGAGAGTCGACGATGACTGTTATATAATCCGGGTGGTCAGTATAAGTGATACGAGTGTCGGGGAATTTGAATGAGAGTTGACGAAAGCTGTTATGTGACAGCCTGGAAATTTTAGCGGTCGAATGAGAGTCGATGAGGGTTGTGAGTTGTAAAGTGGCCGATTTATTTCAATAAGTATTTTTATTATTAATATTTTTGGGGTTATAAAATTATAATTAAAATTGAATTATATTTGTAATTAAAGGAATGAGAGTAGGGTAAGACTGGTCAAATAGAGAACGAACAATACGAAGAAATATAATGGGTTGAAAGGCTCGAGAAGGTGCATCATTATATGGGAAAAGAACAAAAAAGGTGATTTGAGGAAAATCGATAAAAGATTCATAAGTTCGAATTTAAGTCTGAAAAATTGGTCATGTGGGAATAGGTAGCGGGGAACAACATGGTGATAACCGAACTCTCAGAAAATACGGGGAAGAGTGCGAAAAGGTGCGTAAAAGAGGAAAAATAAGAAAATGAAATTTATTAATTAATTAATTAGCTAGTAGAAAGAAATCCCGAGCTGGTTAAAGAAAGAGAAAAGTAAACAGAATGAAGATTTGGGTCCATTATCGTGTCACAGTGATTAATGGGAGAAGACCAAGAAAAAGATAGTGCTTGCAGAAAGGTCCGGGTGGGCAATTAATTATCTTTGTTCGTTGGACCATTCTAAGTGACAACCGAAGCAGATATGTGGAGTTTGGCTCGGCAATAACCATTTGTCATCCCAATTTCGAAGAGTATATAAGGAATGGGAAATCAGAGTAAACCGGCATTTTGTCTCAGCTAGGGTTAGAAGAAATCTAGTTTAGGAACAGGAGAACGACGAATTAGGAAGTTAGGAAAAAGAAAATATAGAATCAAGAAATATGTAATAAAGTGGAAAGGAATCAAATCGAATAGAAAAGGAAAACCTTGATCAAGAGAAGCTAGGGAATAAAAAGGTGAATATTATCTTTTGTCAAAGCATCAACACCGAGCGGAGAATCGGTCAAACTCGTAAAACTTGGTTATTGATTATCTGTGTCGAGAGAGAATATAATTTTGTGATTCAAATATACGTTGGGTAGTTTATTGTTTTGATTAAAAGGACACGTGGAGTCACAGGTTACCGACTTGAGTTTGCGAAAACCCAACAATATTAATATTATAATTATTATTATTAATTATATTTATTTTAAATACGTTCTGTACAAAATTTGTTAAAAATAATATAAAAACTAATTCAATAGCGATTTCAGAAAATTATTTGCATCTACAAAATATTCAAAAAACTAGTTAATAAAAGGCATTAAACTGTTCATTACATAAAATTACTACAAAATAAATACCAAACACAATATTTTTAACAAAATTTATTTATTAAAAATATCTATCTGTGATATGTGGATGGAGTTGAATGGAGGATTTGGAATGAATTGAATATTTGCATTGAAAATTTGACTGGTATTTGACTTAACCGAGTCACCTCTGTAGTGTCCATATGCGAAGCTTTATTTTTTTCTTCATGCTGGAGCTAGTACATCCTAAGTTTAGATAGATCCAGTAAAGATTGACCAATATAACAGAGCCTACCCAAGTCCTTATTTAGTAAGACTGCAATTTATCTCTAGACTGCTAATTTACAGGTATGTTAAGGCATACGGATAATGACGATTTCATTGTTTAATGAATATGCCAGATAACCTAAAGTGATTTAAAGCTTTATGATTTATTCTTTACTGAATCCAAATATGTGATAAGAATGTATTAATTATACAATTTAATTATCTTTATAAAATAAATTCATACATGCGCATAACAACATTTTTTATATAGTTTGTTAATATTATTAGGATGGAAATTTTTAATCTTTCTATCTTCAGTGAACATATAGTTTTAAGTGTAATGATGATCTCTGAATGCAATTTCGATAAGTGTTGATGCTCTTTTATATAACCCCATTTTATTGTTAAGAAAAATTTAACTCTTATGTTAAATTTATATGTCGGTGGCTATATTTTTATGATTGTAATTGTTAATCAATTAATGTAATTTTTCTATTAACTTGTTAAATATTGATTTGTTATTGAATAAAAATTTTTTATTGCACCATNAGAACAAAAAAGGTGATTTGAGGAAAATCGATAAAAGATTCATAAGTTCGAATTTAAGTCTGAAAAATTGGTCATGTGGGAATAGGTAGCGGGGAACAACATGGTGATAACCGAACTCTCAGAAAATACGGGGAAGAGTGCGAAAAGGTGCGTAAAAGAGGAAAAATAAGAAAATGAAATTTATTAATTAATTAATTAGCTAGTAGAAAGAAATCCCGAGCTGGTTAAAGAAAGAGAAAAGTAAACAGAATGAAGATTTGGGTCCATTATCGTGTCACAGTGATTAATGGGAGAAGACCAAGAAAAAGATAGTGCTTGCAGAAAGGTCCGGGTGGGCAATTAATTATCTTTGTTCGTTGGACCATTCTAAGTGACAACCGAAGCAGATATGTGGAGTTTGGCTCGGCAATAACCATTTGTCATCCCAATTTCGAAGAGTATATAAGGAATGGGAAATCAGAGTAAACCGGCATTTTGTCTCAGCTAGGGTTAGAAGAAATCTAGTTTAGGAACAGGAGAACGACGAATTAGGAAGTTAGGAAAAAGAAAATATAGAATCAAGAAATATGTAATAAAGTGGAAAGGAATCAAATCGAATAGAAAAGGAAAACCTTGATCAAGAGAAGCTAGGGAATAAAAAGGTGAATATTATCTTTTGTCAAAGCATCAACACCGAGCGGAGAATCGGTCAAACTCGTAAAACTTGGTTATTGATTATCTGTGTCGAGAGAGAATATAATTTTGTGATTCAAATATACGTTGGGTAGTTTATTGTTTTGATTAAAAGGACACGTGGAGTCACAGGTTACCGACTTGAGTTTGCGAAAACCCAACAATATTAATATTATAATTATTATTATTAATTATATTTATTTTAAATACGTTCTGTACAAAATTTGTTAAAAATAATATAAAAACTAATTCAATAGCGATTTCAGAAAATTATTTGCATCTACAAAATATTCAAAAAACTAGTTAATAAAAGGCATTAAACTGTTCATTACATAAAATTACTACAAAATAAATACCAAACACAATATTTTTTAACAAAATTTATTTATTAAAAATATCTATCTGTGATATGTGGATGGAGTTGAATGGAGGATTTGGAATGAATTGAATATTTGCATTGAAAATTTGACTGGTATTTGACTTAACCGAGTCACCTCTGTAGTGTCCATATGCGAAGCTTTATTTTTTTCTTCATGCTGGAGCTAGTACATCCTAAGTTTAGATAGATCCAGTAAAGATTGACCAATATAACAGAGCCTACCCAAGTCCTTATTTAGTAAGACTGCAATTTATCTCTAGACTGCTAATTTACAGGTATGTTAAGGCATACGGATAATGACGATTTCATTGTTTAATGAATATGCCAGATAACCTAAAGTGATTTAAAGCTTTATGATTTATTCTTTACTGAATCCAAATATGTGATAAGAATGTATTAATTATACAATTTAATTATCTTTATAAAATAAATTCATACATGCGCATAACAACATTTTTTATATAGTTTGTTAATATTATTAGGATGGAAATTTTTAATCTTTCTATCTTCAGTGAACATATAGTTTTAAGTGTAATGATGATCTCTGAATGCAATTTCGATAAGTGTTGATGCTCTTTTATATAACCCCATTTTATTGTTAAGAAAAATTTAACTCTTATGTTAAATTTATATGTCGGTGGCTATATTTTTATGATTGTAATTGTTAATCAATTAATGTAATTTTTCTATTAACTTGTTAAATATTGATTTGTTATTGAATAAAAATTTTTTATTGCACCATTCAGAAAAAGGTGACAAGAACTTTCTCGAATATGATTAAATAGTATAATATTTCATCTTTCAAATATATTGTTAGGTAAACTGACTGTACTATATCTCGTATGAATTTATTTAATGTGAATGACTTAATGGTAAATGGTTGCAATGAATGAATAAGACATAATTTTTCATGAAACTATTAATTTTATTTGTTGTAATTGTCAATTTTTTCTCACATTAATGACTCAACAATACAATGCAAATTCAAATTATGTGTAAGACCAATGAATGGAATGATATCAGTACCTATATATCTTGCAGGTCATATATAATAATTTAACCACGTTTTTAATACTACTCACACAGACAACCATTTATAAGCCTCCTTTAGCCTCATCAACAATCTTCATCTTATAAAAATTAGATTATAATGTTAAAATCTAAAGTTAAATAAAAATTCTAAATATAAATCTTCGATTTTAAAAAATAAGTTAGATTTCAAGTAAAATCTTTTAAGTAAATATAAGTATGAAATTAAAAGTTAGCGTAAATTTTAAATTCTTAAATTTTAGTTTGAGATAAATAAACTTATTAAATTAATTTTTTATTTTATGTTCATTTAAGATATGTCGACATTTTATGTAAGTATAATTTAATTTTGAAATTAAGCGAAGAATATTATTCACAAGATAAATTTATGTTTAAAGGTAAATTAAATGTAAATTAAATTTTATATTCATAAATTTTAATGTATTTTAGAAAAAAAAGAATTAATCGAAAGATATCAATTGAAGAAAATTTTTAATGAAATGAATTTAGTTTTACTAAATTTTAAATATTAAACTTTAATTTTATTGATTTTATAATTAACATAAATTAAATTTTAGATCAATCTATTTATGATGATGAAGCTACAGAACTGAAAATAACAAATTGGTTTTTATATTTTAATATTATGATGGTTGGAGGGTCGTCTATATCCCTTTATTTATTTAGGAGGTCGTGGTTTGAGTCTGTAATTCAACCTACTCGGAGGCTTCTGCAAAAACTCTATTTTACTTATACAAAATTATAATTATAGAGTCTTCGACATAGCAATATGTTCAGTGCGCGTGTACCATTGTGTAACAATGTGTATGCGTGAGTAGTATTTAGTTACTACTGCAAATGGATCTTTTTCGAAGTAAGGCCTTGGCGCGCAAGGTATAATTATTCAAGGTAACATCACACAGTTTAAATGGCATCATGCTCCGATGGTGTAACTATTGTGTTGTTATAACAAAAACTATGATTAAACCAAACACTTTGACCCCACTTTAAGGATGGAACAGACATAATATCTAATGAATAAACGCGAGCTCTGCTCACTGCTCAAGTGTTTGGTTAAAAGTAAACGCATTTTTTATCTTATATCATCTTGTCTTCATATTGTTTTGTATAATAATAATATAATAATCATCTAATAGTAATAATAATTGTAATAAAAATAATAGTAAAAGTAATCACTTAACTAAAACATAATATTAATATTACATAACTGTGTTTCAGAATATGTAATAATATATACTGTATTAAATCGTGTGATTGTATAATGATTTTGTATGATTATAACAGCATTATGTCTGAAGATCATGCAATACACACATCGGGTATTGGTGCAGTAAGCTCATTGTATCTTACTTAAATGAATTCACTAATCTGCTCTTGATTTTTGATAAGCTTACAGAACTAACCAGGAAACCCCACGTGATATGATTGTATTATTTTAACCTAAATCAGTGTAGATTCGCTATTTAAACTTGAAATGATTATCTTGTTGAGTACATCAAGGAATTATATGCTTCGTTTTGCCAATTGTACAAAATATGTGCTTACCATGTCTGTACACAAATACATTTCATTCGCTGTGTGGCACGAGTAAAGACAGTACATTGGAGACACGTTGTTGGGTTCACAACATGTTGAATCACTGATATTGTACTTAAGAGGTCATTTGTGATGAAATTACAGATTGGAACTAACGGGAAATACTTAGTAAGTTAAAATAAGTATAATTTACAAGTTTTTAGTCCCAAATTAATTTATTGGAAGCAGTCGTGGATTTATTCATTTCTTAGATTTTACCTTAAAATTTCTGACACTGTATATCTCTTATATCAATCAGTAGGATTTTGTTCAAGTTAATTATATTGCAATTAATAATGTATTTGTTACAAAATTTCTCAATGAGTTAAGTTTTTCGGGATTTAGATTAGAAAACCTCTTATCTATATTATGATCGATTTTTTGTCAAGATTTAAATAAACTACGTGGAATCATAGTTTTCCAATTAAAACTAATGATTCAATTCTAGAGAAACAAAAAGCAATAGAAGTTATGAAACTTAAATTTAATGAAAAGTCGGATAAAATAAAAACACTGGAAATTGATATAACGCAATATAAAGAAGAAATCAATAAATCTAAAGAAGCATTCCAAAATCTAGAGACTAAAGCAAAGTAATTATCAATCTCAAAGAAAATCAAATAATGTTAATTATTTATGAAAGTGAGCAACAGAAATATCATGAGAAAAAGATTAATTCATTGGAAGAAGAAATTTGTAAAATGCAAATAAAAAGATTCAGAAATGATGACTGTCGAGTAAAATTGTAGATGAAATGTAACATATTTAATCTATTATAGAATGCAGATGAAAGGCCCCAGAGCACTGACAGAAATATGGTATTATATTATATTTGATATTTCTATTTCTGTTGATCTTCAGAAAAATGAATTCCCTGATTGGTGGGATCGGCACAAAGCATCTACTGACCTGGAAATAAAATCTCCAGCTCCAAAATTCAAAAAAGAAATGGCTTGTCCTAATTGTCATACATTGTATCCGGAAACCGAAATTGAGGCTCACATTCAAGATTGTATTGACAATGATCAATAGTTTAACGTATCCATGTTTATTCTTGGTTATTTTTCTGTAATAAATATTAAGAGAATTTCGAATTGTTTTTGTAGTTATTTTTTAACTCAAATAAATTACTGTAAAGTAAAATGTTTTCCAGGATTGATTAAATCTGATAATATGATAATATATATGATATATAAAATGCTAAGTTTATGAAGCTGAAAATAATGACGAAGCTTAAAAGAAATTTCAGTTATTATATTATTTATAAATTGTCAGTAATGTATTAAGTTGTAATATGATATTTGATGTTATTTCTAGTGCCAGTTTAGTTTAGAATTTATTTGGCTTTGGTCGGTATTGTGTAATAAGCGTAATTCTGCCCTGGATTAAGCCCTGTCACTCTACAAATAAGCATCAGAAATCATGAGATATCGCAATTATTATAATGATTTTATCATATGCATTTAATATTTTATAGACAAGGTGCATAAGTAAATCATATCATTCTGTTGTTACCAAGTTGGTTAATACATATTTGAATGGAATGGAGTACGATGGCGGTAAGTATTAAATATAATCAAATGGCTTTTGATTGCAAATTGTTTAAAATATAGTTTCAACGTACCTTTAGCTTTCCATTTTTGAAGAGAAGCAATTCATATTTCCTATGTTATTTGGTTTTCAGCGTGAATGCCCAATTTTAATTATTGTAATTTTGATTATCTTGCAATATGATCATATATCGTAAACGAGTTGGACAATAATGATAATATTAACAACAGCAGGATTTTGTTTAAATTAATTAAATCACTATATAAATATATTTGTTAACAGGTTTCACAATGACTTTATCATTTGAAATGGTTTTTCAAGGATTTCGAATAGTGTCACAAAGTTTTGGAATTTTAAAAAAATGATTCTATTCTAGATAAGCGAGCGGGATTGGAGATTTTGAAAAATAAGATTAGAGATAAAACACATCAACTTGAAGAATTGAATAACGACATAATACAATATAAAGAAGAAATCAATAAATCTAAAGAAGCATTCCGAAAACTAGAGACTAAAGCAAAGTAATTATCAATCTAAAAGAAAATCAAATAATGTTAATTATTTATGAAAGTGAGCAACAGAAATCTCACGAGGAAAAGATTAATTCATTGGAAGAAGAAATTTGCAGAATGAAAATAGAAAGATTCAGAAATGATGACTGTCGAGTAAAATTGTAGATGAAATGTAACATATTTAATCTATTATAGAATGTAGATGAAAGGCCCCAGAGCACTGACAGAAATATGGTATTATATTATATTTGATATCTCTATTTCTGTTGATCTTCAGAAAAATGAATTCCCTGATTGGTGGGATCGGCACAAATAACTTAATCAAATTTAGATTTATCTCGTGTCAGATTTATAAGGAATTGTAATTTGTATAATTTTATTTTAGAGTTATGCATTAGCATAAATGTGACGTATATATAATTTGTTATTCTCTTTGTTATTTGCTTAGGTTGGTTTTTAGAGTAAAAGTCAATGTACAGATATTATTTGGTTAATTTTCTATACAGTTGAGCAAATCGTGAAAAGCTTGAGATTGGATCTGAAGGTCTTCATAAAACTTGTCAAGGTACAACGGACGACGGTTAAGCGAATCAAGAACCTTGTGTCGCGAATCGGGAGCGAGATAGTTTTTGGCTGAGGCAATAAGGAAAAAGGTAATCGCGATCACGAAGCTTCAGGAGTAAGTAACGAGGAACGAAGTGGAAATCCGAGCGTTGAAATACTAGATTAGTCAATTGGAGGCCACCAAGGTTCAGTGAGATTGTGATTGGCAAGCAAAATCATTGATATAGAGCTGTTTCCAGCAGTTCGAGGTAATGACCGAGTCGCAGCGCCCGAAAATCAACCGCCAACGGTAACTGGTTGAAGTCAGGCAGAAAGAAAGGAGGTGGACTTACACAAAATAGATATAGCTGACAATATGATTTGAGGCGTGGTACCAATAAATATTTGTTTAATGACTATTTCGAAATCTTTTTCTTAACTGTTTGGAATAAAAGTAAATAGTAAATTACGAGGAACCGAAATCGAAAGTCCAACTAGAAGCTTTCTAGCGGTAATCCATTCGAGTTCCTTCCGAATACAGTACAGCGGAATAAGCTCACTTTTCACAGACATTCTCCCATTTGTCACATTACCAACAGTATTGACTCAACGTGTGTCAAATGGTGAAGTGTCAGAAACAACACAAAGGGAAAATATATAGATTTCCATCAGCCCACTACTATTAATACGACGACAGGATGATTGCCTCAAGCGCTTTAATCATGAAAAATTAATAACTGCTATACAGTGGATCAGCCAATGAAACAATTTCGAAGTATAGGATTGACAACCGAAGTCGCTAAGCAGGTGAAGAAAGCAGAAGCGCTGGTGAGGTGGAACATGTGAATGGAGGTCACGTAATTCCATCCAGGTTACCTGGAAACCTCATTGCTGTATCAAGCAACGAACAGCTATCTGTTTCTTATTCGACGCTGTGCACATGCCTTCTGGATTATTTTCGATTCGTTCTTGGTGATTTATTATTGGATTTTGAAATTTGTAGATTTATTTTGAATTTGTGGATTCTCGAATTCTGTTTTGATTTTGGAGTGTCGAGTTCTTTGTATTTTGTTTGTAATTAATAATATCGATTTTTGGAGATTTTTTCTTTGTTTATTGAAATAAAATTGTGTTATGGAAATTAAATTATTTCCGATAAAGATGCTAGAACTTTAATTATTATTGACACTGTATTTGATCAACAAATTGAGAACAGTCATTACATTTGGAACTAAGGAATTCACAAGAGCACTTCATGCAGGAGATGATATTTCAGTGATTGGACAATTTTGAATACGTTTCTACTCCTCTTTTCTAGTGGCAGACAGCATCTTTACTGATGATAATCCAATCATCAGAAAAAGGAGAAGTGGTGAAAATGCCAGAAACAACACAAAGGGAAAATATATAGATTTCCATCAGCCCACTACTATTAATACGACGACAGGATGATTGCCTCAAACGCTTTAATCATGAAAAATTAATAACTGCTATACAGTGGATCAGCCAATGAAACAATTATTATTATATTATTATTATTATTATTATTATTAATAATATCAGATTGGTAAATAAGGAATGTCGTTTCCTGCATAGTTGAACTGTAACATTTAATATTTGTTTAAATGCTTCATTATTTAAAGCCATTTTGTATATCAATTTAAACCTTGAATTCAGTTCAGTAATTTGAAAACAATTTTTTGTTTATATTATTTAGGGTAATTAATCAATGATGAAAAGTAACGAAATCTGAACAATTTACCTAAATGAATATAGTTAGATATCTTGTTGTTTTAATAATTAGGAATTTGCGGTTTTTGTGAATTAATTAAAACTTGTTATTTATAAATTCTTTGATTAAATATATATTGTTAGTTTCAAGATTTTTGCTGCAAATTTAAAGATGGATTTAACTGGCGACCACGCCGAAAATCAAAATATCAACGCCATTTCGAAATCGACAAAATCGCTAATGGAATGCCTACCGAAATCATGCCAAGACATGCTCACACTGAACATCAGACGATATGATGGACGAGGTTTAAAAGAAGCCGAAGAATGGATCAGAGATATAGAAGAATGGTTGCTGACAAATGGACAGCGATTGACAAGCAATTTCGATGTGTTATTAGTGGCAGAAGCAAAGACATTGTGGGGAAACGTCAGAGAAACAGAAACAACAGATGTAAAAGCCAAAGCGTGGTTCTTAAATACGTTCAGAATTACAAAATCTATAACTGACAAAATCAGAGAATTGGCAGCTATGGAACAGGAAGATGATGAAAGGTTTGCAGCTTTTGAGAAGTCGCTAAGCAGGTGAAGAAAGCAGAAGCGCTGGTGAGGTAGAACATGTGAATGGAGGTCACGTAATTCCATCCAGGTTACCTGGAAACCTCATTGTTGTATCAAGCAACGAACAGCTATCGACGTAGACCAGAGCACCACACGAGACCTGAAAGTCATGATAAGGAGCCAGGCTCCACGAATTGGCCGACGCAAAGATTGGAGTCTATATAGATCATGGGGCCGAAAAGAAACCGAGAATGATAATAATAATTGAACAAAGTCCAACCAGTAAATCAAACGTTTCATTTAAACATTTGGGTTTTCTTTTCTTTAAGTCAGATAAATGAAAGTTATGACAGAGGTAGTAAAATAATAGATATAGACCACAAAGAAATAAGACGCTGTATATTATATGAAAAGCCCGTGAACTCAGTAGTCTTGTTTATTGGGATCACTTTTTTCTGACGGCAGCTCAATAATCTTACATAGCAAAGATAAATGCCACGGCCATGGTAAAATCAATTGTTATGAAGGGTTGTGAAAGGGGAAATAGGAAGGTGTGAGATGCGATGATATCAATAGACAGGAAAGGAATTCTAACCTGGAACGTCTTTCTCACACGTAACTCACAAGGAATATGATTTTAGTTCTTATTGTATGAAAAAATTTATTTCTTAATAATTTAGCATTATTAATATCTTAATTTTTCTTGATTGATCATTTGTGTACAATTTGGGAGCTCATTTTAAAATATTTTGTAAGATACACAATTATTTCTAATTTTTCCCATCTATAAATGGTTTTCAATCATTGAAAAGAAGTAACCCGATTTCTTTTATTGTTGGGTTTTTGGTTAATTTAAGTGGGTTCCCTCTGATTCCTCGTGTCCTTTAAATCAAAACAATTACGACCCAAAGTATATTGAAATAACAAAATTCACAATCTTTTCTCACAACTTTACAATTAATAATCAAAGTTACGTTTGACCGATTCTCCGCTCGGCGTTGATGCTTTGTAAATAGATAATATTCACCTTTTATTTCTTTAGATTCTCTTGACCCACGTTTTCCTCTTTTCTGTAAATTTGATCCTTTTTACTCTTTTTATTCTGATTCTATCTCTTTTATTTTCCTTTTATTTTTTTTTATTTTCCCCTTCCTTATATACTCTTCGAAATCGGGATGACAAATGGTTATTGCCGAGCCAATTTTTCACTTGACATCTGCTTCCACGTACCTGCTTCGCCTGTCATTCATAATGGTCCAACGAACCAAGATAATTAATGGCTCTTCCGGCCTTTCTACACGCACTATCTTCTCCTTTCTCTTTTCCAATTAATCATTGTGTCAAGCTAATGGGCCCAAATCTTCCTTCTGTTTACTTTTCTTCTTTTTTACCCAGCTCGGATTTCCTACATCTCTCGGATTCTCCATTGGCTCGGGTTTCCCATTAGCTGGGGTTTTCTATTAGCCAATTAATTAATTGATTAACGTTTTCTGTTTTCATACATTTGAATGCTTTTCGACACTTCCTAACCATTTTTTGATAAATCCCTAACCATCATCTTGTTGACCATTAGCTACTTTATACCTGTCCCGTTTTCCCCATTCGATTTTGATGATTTTCAATTTATTGATTTTTCTCGGATTTCCGGATTCTTGCCTTTTGCTTTTGGCATTTTCTAATACTGCTTCCATCACACTTTCCTTTACTATCGATTCTGTGCATGATCCCGCTTATATTTGTCATTTTCTTCACTTACTTTTTATTTAAATTATTAACCTAAATTTCATTAAAATTTATTTTAATTTACGGACCTCAACATTATCATAGAACAAGCGAGTAAATATTTGAGTATTTCTATGATGTTCCTTTATCTCAGTAATTTGATAGGTGCATTTCGATTTATTTATTGCAAAATATTCATTTTAATTTTAAACCATTTTAATTTTAACTCCTCACAGTGATAAAAAGTTAATATTTTATAAAAAATATAAACAATGAAAAACTAAGTGTCACAAAAAACAAATTCATAAATAGTAGAGGTGGGTCGTGACATAAAATGTATTAAAAATAGCTGGAAGACATTATTTGGAATTTTTTGTTACTTTGATAATCATTATCATAAAATCAAAATGTTCCGAGAATAACAAATTATATATACGTCACATTTATGCTAATGCATAACTCCATAAAATAAAATTATCCAAATTACAATTCCTTATAAATATTGACACGGGATAAATCTGAATTTGATTAAGTTATTTTGCATCAAATATTTTGAGATTGATAATATGCCAATTTTAAACAAGATGAACTGAACTGTTAATTTTAATTATATATGTTTATTCCACCAATCCGGATGCCAATTATTCTGAATAATAAATAACAATTATAATAAAAATATGCAGAGTTCAGAAGCGTTTAAAAATGTTTCATAATTTCTGATATTATATCATCACTGCAATAACGAAAATAATAACTACAAAAATTGTTAATTATAATAGTAATTATGGTCAACGG
>CAUHTR010008199.1:86139-103475 GCA_959609185.1 Schmidtea polychroa | reverse complement strand
TATATCATAAATATCAAATATCTGTCAACGCTTACTGATGATCATATATAAAACCAATTTTATTGGCACTCTTTAATGCCGAATCAAACGTTGATAACTTAATAATAAAAATCCTCATTAAAACATTTTTTTTCATTAAATTTTCCAAATAATATTATCAATATTAAAAGTGTGATGAGATTTGAACATTGAATGAGATGCAATTAATTTCTGAGCCTCAATATGGCACATCAGAAATAAATTCACTACTAATGCTATAAACTTAGATACCACAACAAAGTGTTAATTTTATCCCAAACATTTTATAATTTTTAAATTAAAATTATTTCATAAATAATTTGCATGATTAGTATATTCTTACATACAGTAAAATCGTTTTTTACACGGTCTTTTACACGATTTTGAAATAACACGGTTCGTCAAGAAGAAATTTTAAAATTTTTTTACACGTTATTTTTGATTTAACACGAATTCCAAAATTTTTTTTTAATTATTTACATGATTTTCTGCAATATATAATTTTAAAAGACCGTGTAAAAAAGATTTTACTGTATGATTTATTACCATTATTCAACTGTGTCCGCATATTATTTGTTACCACCAAGAACTTATTTAAAATTGTTCTTATTCCAAAATAATTTGATTAGATGATAGAATGATTTTATGCTTAGTATTAAAATCAAATTTTTGTTGTGATTTATTAATTTATTTTGGAATTATTTACAAACTTTATTAACTGTTGTCTGATTTAAAAAGAATGGTTATCGTATTTTCGGAAATTAAAGTCGTTCTTTTTATTTTCAAAGACATTTTGTGGGTTATCTAAGGTTGCACTTTCAAATATAAACATAAAGCAAAATAAAAATTGAAAATGTTATTTTATTCATTTGAGGAAGACATACCACTGAAATCAGATTCATCCGAGGTATAGAAATTTCATTCAAATCTAATCCACTTCATTAACATCATTAACATTCATCTTTGTGTTATATTTATGTTATTTATGCTACATCCGAATTGTGGAAATCCATCAATAATTTAAAATATTTTTGTATTTTGTTATGCGATATAGACTCGTTTGAATACTTTAGAAAAACTAGGTTGTTTTTACTACCAGGCAAAGTAAAAAACGGGTTCTTGCATCATTTCACCCGCATTTTATGACCATTAGTTCTCCTGAATATGTTATAATAAAAATAAATTTATTTAAAAAGATATAATTTGTTCTAAAAATTTTAACACTTTATTGTGTTTGCATAATTATTATCACATGTTCCCAACAGCGCTACATTATGAGTTTATAGTGACACTTCAACGTCAATGTTTACGATAGTGATAATTATTTTATAAATTAAGTTTTTATTGGATATGATAATACATTTTGCAGACCTTTGCAGATTTAGAGAATGAGTGCAAACTTTCTTGAATTTAAATTTAATAATAATTTATTGTAGCTATAATGAATTAATATTTTAAAATATTTAATTTTAAAATGTTTACATAGCATGTAATAAGCTTTGCGAGTCTATTTCGCTTAAATTGAGTCCAACGCATTAAAATTTACCAAAATCAGATTGCAAGAAATTATTTCATTATTCAAAGATTTAAAATATGAAGAAATTATTTGTGAATACAAATTTATACTTTCGCACTCTTTTCTTAAACATTTTTTATTTTAGTTAGAAAGTATTAAGATTCTTTTTTCTCTATTCCACATTGTTTACTTCTCCTAATAAGATTTTTAGTAAAAGATTATACGTCAAGTTTTATTTCTAACTGATATCGTTTACTTGGAGAATAAAATATCTACAATTTTCTAAATTCAATCTTCAACATTTTCATCTGATCTCCTGAAACTATTTTCTTTTTTAAGAATGTATTAAATATTTGTATTTTATCTGTTTAGTATACATATTAATTAGACGTCATTGACATCGATCTATACGTCATTGAATCAAGTGGAACACTTGCAGGAAAAGCAACGTGCCATCGAAGCTATCGATAGAAGTATTATGGAAAGGAATTATGAGTACGTTACAATGTGGTGCATTATTCAAATTACCGTTATGATTGTCGTATCTACTATTCAATTAATCTTAATCCGAAGTCTTTTTGACGCTAAAGGTGGTATAGGAGCAAAAATTTGGAAAAAACTTCACGATTTAACTGGCGGAAGATTTTGAAATTGAAATAAATTTAATAAAATTTATAAAAAAATATTGATATTTAATGAAATGACTCTAAATGTTATCCGGTTAGTGCATTAATGATTGATGATGTAAGGTTTTATGATTAATATATTTTGTTATTTTTACCTGCCTTTTATTTAATATTAATAATTATCAATTAGTTGAACGTAATTTCATTGAAAATTAATTGGGAATGATTTGTGTAGAAAAAATATTTTCACAAAGCTCCTGATATCAGGCCACATAAAATTTACTAAATTGTTCAAATTGATCGAAATTAAATGTTGAGGATACTTAAATGATAAAATCCAATAATTATTAAATAAATAAAATAATCAGGGGTAAATGTAAGAAATTGTTACCGAAATCTGAGAAAAACATTGCAATGAGAAAGATAATAGTGTCAATAAAAATTAAACACCAAAATACTAAATGGTCGTTCTTCATTAACAAGTACGAAAGGAAGTAGGAAAAACAAAATCGAAATTAAATCTACATATCTCGATAGCCTACACGAAATTAAAGAAAAGGATCGCTAGGGAAGCCGAGAGATGGCGTCTTCTAAATATTACATCTCGATAGCTGTCTGAGATAATGAAAGAACTGCAGATGACCAAAAGGAAATGTTTGGGAAAAGGAGTCTGAACGAAATTCGATATCAGTTAGTGCCATTAGAGTACAGACTAAAAGGAAATACAACTTAAATCAAAGAAGAGAATTTCTAAAGGACACAATTAGTAAAGGAAAAAAAGGAGACAGAATTTGTAAAGAAATAACATAACTAACCGTAAAAACATAGTTTTTAAAACTATTTCTATATCTTTTACATTCTCTCAAAATTAAAATTTCAATGTGTGCTCAATTCCATGAAATATTTAATATTATGCAAAATCATCAATTTAAGAAATTACTTTCAAAGGAACATTTTATTAATATTTTGAAAGAAATTATGAAAATATTGATGAAATATTCAAAAAAGTTAATTATAGTACCTTCGATCGATCTGAAAATTTGAAAGAACGTATTGATTTCAGTGACGTATCTATCTGCCAAATTTCAGCTCAATCCAATCGGTGAAAGTGGGTTAATTTTCCGTCACAACATTTGCGTGGCTCATACAAACATTCAAACATACATAGAAAGTGAAGTTAATATAGAGAGTTTAAAAAGGAAACAATTAAAACGAAACCCAATGTGAATTACGAAGTATTCGAAGAAACTTTAATACCAATTAAAGTTATCGAATAAATTCAAGAACGAATCTACCGATCATTGAAACCAGAAACAGTAGTCAAGTGATAGTGAATTCCTAGTTTTATTGTGAACGTGCTATTCTTCCCGAAAGGTTGCAATAAACACTGAAGTCATTGTTGTCGTAAAGTGGTAATCAATTGTGTTAATCAATAAAGTTTATACCATTAGGAGCTCGTTATTGTTATTCAATTAGGCACGCTTTAGAGTTAGACCAGTCAATGTTTAATTTCACTGACATACCCAACATAAATAATATTACAACATTTTATTAGACATAAATTTTCATTAAAAATGATTTTAAATAAAAATATAATTAATTATAAAAACTGAAATTATGGAAAATATAATATAAGAATAATGATGAGTTATCCATCTTATTTTTTCTAAACATCTCGTAATGTCTCATTTACAGATGCTGAATAATGTAACTGTTCCTTGGTTTAGCGTTTGAAAGAGCTTATGGTGTCACTAAAAAATTTATTATTGCTATTGATTACAATCAACTATATTGAATTAATTTTATTAGTATCAATTAAATACAAAATGAATGATGATACTCCAATATTAGGACCTTTAACGTCATTACAACAGATAAATGCTCCGTCATGCTCCCCAACAGTAGATGAATCCAAGTTATTAATATGTCGTGAGCTATATAATGGAGGATTTAGTGAACTAATAGGTGCCCGTGATCTCGCGAATGGTAGTGCTGTAGCGATTAAAAGAATAGATTTCACTCGGAAGATATATTCAAAATTACCATGGAATATCATTAAAAACCGAATGGTGAAAAAACTGACCGATAGAATAGACGGATTGCGACAAATGAATCAATTAAACGTTATGAAAACGATTGACTTTTCTATTAAAGACAACAAAATTATAATTGTAATGGAAATGTGTATGTTTGGGGATTTTTTTAATTGGGTCTTACAACAAGGAACCTTTACAGAATACGATGCTATAGTAGCTTTGCAACATATTTTGAAAGGTATTCGTTATCTGCACGAGAGAGGATACGCTCATGGAGATCTTAAACCCAATAATATTGTATTTCAAACAGTCGGACCGTATTCTGTTGTAGTCATGCCAGAAATAAGTTTAATGAAAGAAATCAGTAAAGTAATAAGAAAAGACTTGATAATCCTCGATTGCTATGCTCCAGAGTTATTGAATGTCAATGTAGAAGATGAAGTTTCGATCACAAAAGAAATGGATATTTGGAGTTTAGGTATTATTGGTTACATAATGATATCAGGTCGAGCTCCTTTTGTTGCAAACACTAGAAAAGACGTCTATGATAAAATTATGGAAAATTTGAGTGGTATTTTTGATTCTCCTCCTTGGAAATTGATCCATCAACAAACGAAAAGCATTTTAGTATCATTGTTGCACATAAACCCAACAAACAGAGGATCAGTTGAAAGACCAATTAATGAACGACTTAAAAACGATGAAGAACATCATAAATGTGTTAATTTAATTAACATGACAGAATATGAAATGTTGGCCACCTGTCGGAGGTATCGGTTGAATAGCATTCAGCACATGGATGACATATCAAAAAGCACAGATGAATACATTGATGAATGAATGACCCCAACAAATTTTGACTATATTTAATTTTGGAGTCCATTTATCTTTTTATTTTATCTTATTATTTTTGTCAAATTTTTAAAGTTCGAAAAGTTCAGTTTAGAAATGTGAATTTTCAAATTTTGTGATTTATATTATTTTTCTTTAGTTATTTTATTAAAATAGAATAATTATAAATTTTTTTTAATTTCATTTTAAATAAAAAAAATCCTATAGCATCTAATATATTGAGTGTGTTGATTTTCTATATTCAAAGCCTATAAAATATTTTACACGGGTTTAGTTTTGCCGCAAATTGGTAACTTTAGGAAGCCATTACACCATTATTATATTTAATCTGCTACTGTATACGCAGACAAATGTGTAGATTGCCGGATGCATACAAGTATATTTTTTAGTGATATGCAGTCAGTTTACCCCAATAATAGTGCCGATAAAAAAGAATTAACTCCAGCTAGTCCATATATCTTTTTTAATCACTAGATGCCTTTTTTTAGAATATTGTTATAAATACTTAATTCACGGATTTGATATAGATTTATCTGTGAATTTATTATTAGCAACGCGTTTGCCTGTGCTATTTTTGCCGCACATTTATTGGCGGATACCCATGTAATCAGAACCACTGGACAAACCGGAAATACATCTGGTTCTGTCCACATACTTCAATATTTTAATAGTATTGTGCTGCTGCATTTTCTATTTAACCACAAAATCTGACATGCAAGTTGTTTGCTTAATGCAGATTCAATTTGGAAATGGTATATCATGATATAGGGAAACAGAAAATTTTGATGATACAAATCAGTTAAGCAATACCATATAAAAGGTTTTTTGATTCCATTTTAGACATAATTAAATTTCAGGAAACAATTTTGAAGTTTTATTGTAATAATTTAAAATTTTAAACAATTTTTCGGAAACATTTTTATCATAACACAATACTATTTCGAAGTATAGTATTTCGACTTATTATAAGTGATGGTCATACACTACAAATATTAGGTTGTTGCATAAATTCTCACCGTTTCAAAAATCAATTTGTTCTACAAAAGCTTTTTGATGTTTGGCGAAGTGTTATATACCATTTGAAAGCCCGTGCTATGCTTTACAAAAGTAATCGTTTGTGCCTATAATATTTAAAATGGATTATAAAAATGGATTATAAATGCATTTTCAAGTTGACAAAAATCACATTTCGGACAACTTCTTTTCGCCTTTAATCGAGATCAAAAAGCAAGTGAATCTACCAGAGATATTTCTGACGTGTATAGAGAGGACGCTACAGTCGAAAAAACTTCTCGGGATTGGTTTGCCAGGTTCAAACACGATAATTTCGACCTCAGCGACACCCCTAGTTCTGAAAGACCAGTCGAGAATTGGGCAAAAAGATGAATTGTGATTTTGCGACAATTTCACGCCACCTTCAGTCGATGGGTTTTACACAAAGGTTTAGTCCCACACAAACTCACACACAAACAGAAAGATAAGCGGCTTTCCATTGCTGCTCAAAATCTCACTCGACACCAAGGAACCCATGACCACAAGCAACGTTTCTTATACAGAATCGTCACTGGATATGAGAAATTGTGTCTCTATGTGAATATGAAGCAAAGGAAAGAATGAGTGAGTCCTGAAGGGACGCCTAAGCCCAGGATCAAGAAAGACCTACACCCGATGAAGACAATGGTTTGCGTAAGGTTGAATTGGAAAGGTCTAATCCACTCGGAAATGCTTAGAAATAACATGACAGTAGAAAGGAATCTCTATTAAGCCCAATTGCATTGAGTCAATGAGGCAATTCAACAAAAAACACCTGATTGACAAGGCCAGGTGATCCTCCTTCATGACAATGCTAGACCACACACCACAAAAACTGTTAAGATGGACACTCCAAGAGCTCGGTTGGGAGGTCCTTCAACATTCTCCCTATTCACCAGACCTCACCCTAACGGATTACCATCTCTTCCGCCGCCATTCAAATAAAATGAAGGGTCTTAGCTTCGAAAATCAGGATCATCTTGAGAATTGACTCAACAACTTCTTCAAGACTCGACCCAAGAATTTCTGGTGAAATGGAATCAACAACCTGGTGGAAAGATTGGAAAAAGTAATGAACGATGAATTAGAGTACATAATCGATTGAAGTGTTGATATTTTGGCTGTTAAAATTCTTTGATTTCTTTGAAAATAAATGTTTAAAAATCGGCGGGAATTTATGCAACAAGTGAATGAATATACATTTACTAATGTTTCGAGATACGAGCATATTTTTTCAAAAAGGTTTGTTCTGGCATAATTTATTTTATAATTTATTTATATAACATAACTAGTAATATCAGTGGCAGATACTGAACAACTACGAAACCACAGCGGTGGCGATGGCTACATGGAACAAATTATTGTCGTAAGTTGAAGTTCACTGTATTTGCTTTGTACGACCGGATGAAATGCTTTTAAATTTAATTATAATTATTATATAATTTCGTAAATTATAAATTAAGTAATTTGTGACTACCAGTGCCGGTTCTAGGAGTTTTCTGTGTGTAGGCGAGATGCGAATTTGCCGCCATAAAAATAAAAAATGTTGTAATTTTTAAATTGAAGAAAAATAGAAAAACACCCCAAACATTTTATTTTTCTTATTGGAATTGAAAAAAAAATAGAAAATGCCGCCGTCGGCTGACGCCGACGTTGCCTACGCTTAAAGCCGAGCCTGGTGACTACTATATTTTAAAAAATTATAACAAACCCTTTTTACTCGATGTTAAAACAAGTTTTGTTTGTCATTATAACAAGCAATTAAATAAAAAATGTACACATAAGGACATTCGATACTAAGTACCTCGAACTGTGCAATATAGTTTGTGATCTTTCTCAAATGCCAGTCTTCTTTAAAACTATTTAAAACTGAAACTTAAGTTCTATTCTGATTCCTTTTACCAAATTGGAAAATTTTTTCAATATGTTATTTTATCTTTTATTTGATTTTTATTTTTGTCATTTGTATTTGTTTTCTCTATAGTAAATCGTTTATCGTAAAATAATATAACAACGTAAATAATAATCAATTACCAGTATGGAGTAATCAGGCTTTTAATACTGATCCTATTTAAATGTCAGATAGTATCGAAGTTCGTGAATGACCCCAGCGTAGTCCGTCTGAAAGATCCTTCAAACGAGTCGAATCCAGAACCCCCAACCTTGTTAACTTTTGTTCAAAAGGTGTTTTTAAGGATAACAGTAAGAAGTATGATGAAAAACTAGGTTTTCATTTCTTTTATTAACCCTTTTGAGTTCCTATGGTTTGGAGAGAGTACACAAATAACTTTGACGACTGTTATTTCTGTATGTGAATGCGCCAGAATTCAAAAAAAATAAGCATCTTAATCAGTATTCCAATCTACCTTCAGTATAATTGCCGTTACCTCACTCTTATAATATTTAAATTCATCCTCCCCTAATTCGTCTGCTAAATATGATATGGAACCCTTCAAAGAATCTATTTAACTTCTTGGCTGGCGATTATGTGAACAACATCTTTTATCAACGGACATTAATTATGCGTTGTACCGACATCGCGAGAAAAAATTTAATAGGTTTTCACATTTAAAGATTCCCTTGTATATTGCAACAATGTTAATGGTCTAGTCACCCAAATGGGTCATTAATATGATGCTAATGATTAGCAACTGTTCATTGATTTCCCAAGGAGAAGCTTGAAAGCAGTTTTGTTACACAATGGAAACGATTTAGCCTCTCTCCTCCTCGCTAACTCAGTTTGCATGAAGGAAACAACTCTCAAAACTGGCGCATATGTGATGCTTGAAAAGTAATATCTATTCTAATTGGTCTTCAAGGTGGATACACAAAGCACTCCTACTTCATCTGCTTTTGGGACAGTTGATCAAATTACCTTTATTTCAGAGAAAATAAATGTCTTGTATATTAGGAAAGGATAAGTTAAATCTGAACGTGATAGAGAAAAATGAACTTTAGATTCGAATTCAGCATGCAAAAATTAAACGAAACATCAGCTGAAATAAAAACATGCGAATAAAAGTTTTCAAATGTAGACCGTTGTAAATAAACAATGATAAATTTTATTTAAAAATTAAATAATATTTTTATACATTCATCATTTAAAAATGTAATGCTAATGAGAAAAATAAAATTACTTGAAACAATAAAACACTACCAATAGCTGAGAACCAAAATGAGTGTCCACATTCTGCGGTACATCTGTACCTTCCACCAATTGTAAGTCCGCTTATTAAAAATAAAAATCCGCCAATCAAAAATATTAAAGAAAATATTCCTAAGATCCTAATAACTAGTGCTACGAAAAATATACGCATTATCACTAATAATACAAAAGCTACAATAGCGCATAATGTACCAAAAACCACAAATATCTTTGTCATTTGATCATTTGAATCTTTGGAAAGTTTCCAAATACTATAACCATCATCCCAGTTTTCTGTCCATAAGGCGCAAATACAAAATGTAATGCACAACATTAACGTAAACAATGATATATGATGCAAACCGATAATTAACATTTTTTTGGTTAAATATATTACAAAATTGAGAATAGATTTATATAAATTTCAAATTAGATAAATTATAATTTTATAATTATTTATTTGTATTTATTTTATAAATTTACTAGATTCGGAATAGATTCAAACTCATTTTTTATTCATTATAATTAATTTTATTCATCCTGTTATAACAAATTTATTTGGTTACCTTTATTATATTAATTGCAAGGTAATTTACTAATTTTGTATATTTTATTATTTAGCGTTAGACGATAACAGTGAATTCGGTGCAGTAAAAAACAAAATATATATAATGCCCACGAGGAATGGGAAAATTTAATATTTTTTTACAGGCATTGAAAATAAGAGTATTTAACCTATATGCTAACAAAGTATTTCAATTAATAAAAAATGCAATTTGTAGCTGACACTACATAATATTGCATAATAAATTCATATATAGTTTTCCCTTGGAAGTGTGCTCTTCATACAAAGATAGCCCATGAACTGTAGTAGCAGGGTTCGTTTGCAATTTGTAAAGAGTCGTTATCTGAAAATTCAATTATTAATTATAAGAAGACTTAAAAGAATTTGAATAATTTGCACTGTAATTTAATGAATGCATCTACTTAACTTACACTACACAAGATAAAAACCGTCATTTGTTTGCTGAAAAAGTACTTTAACAAGTTAATGCTGGCGCGGATCACCGGTGGGACGTATTTGATTGTGTTATTATTATTAGAAAATTTAGCGTATATTCATCAAAAACATTTATTTTTAATTATAATTATAATTAATAATGTATTATAAACATAAATTTTGTTCAAATACAAGATGCGTAGCATGAAAATCGGCACCGGCCTGAACGTGTTAAATAGATCTGTATTATAGTTTTGGTTTTTTTGTATGAATTTGCTACATACTGGTGATATCAACGCAGATTTATCTGTTTGTAAGCTTTGACTTCTTATACTTTTATTATCAAAACGAAGAAATCGCAAAAATTTCTATGAAATCATTTCTACTTATCACTGCATTAAAATACTTGGCACCCATTGGCTATTCTATAAATAACAAGCCTTCATGTTTCTGGCTTCATATGTCCCACGAGCAAATAGAATCCCAATGAAAGCTAGCAATTTTGATTTTGTAAGTATCCACGTATTTCCTAAGACTCGAGAGGTTTCTTCTTCTGCACAAGTTCTTATATATTCTAAAATTGAGTCATCCATTATCAGTGAAAATTCAGTGCTAACTACACCTTTCATAATATTTCTTTTTGGATATCCTGTAGGACCGGATACATATTTGAAAATAAATTGAATTGGCTTTCTTCCACTACTAAAACCAGTTTTTAATTTCCCCCAAATTCTACCATCTATTGCAATTTCCTTATAATGATCTTGTTTGAGAGTTGTATGTTTATTTTTCTTTTACAAATATTCACATTATTTTCATAATCACTCTCATTTTCTGTATCAGTGACTCGCCGGTAACCTCTTCATCGATAAAAGCACCTCTATTTATAGTCTCAAAAGGTATGTTATCTTTACCACATGGTCCACTTTCACCATTCAGTAGTTCACTTTCACCATATTATAGGTAGTTGTCTTCAATATCAGAATATTCCGTAGAATATTCCCTAATAATGTGGCACTTTCTTTAGTTTATCCGTTTTGTGGGATCGATGCTAAAAATAGAATTATTTGTGAAAATAATGAAGTCTAACTAAACAGTTAATAATTCATAAAAAGGTAATATTTATTTCTCTTACCTCAAATATATCTTTATATATCAGTATCAAAGTTGTTTAGGTTTATTGTCATCCGCTGCTTTGATAATGGCACCAGTATAACACAGAATTATTTTTCTTAGTATTAAAATTGAAAAATAAAATTATTCGTATTATTAATTACTTACATAAAGTCTTACATAAATCTATAAAAGTCATGTCATTATATTTTTTGATAAACTTATTTTTAATATAGAATTTTTACCATAAAAGTTAAAACCAGTCATTTTTACTGGTTCGGTAAATCTAGTGTTAATGAATTTATGTCTTAAATTAAATTTTAATAACCCCAAATGTAATCACTAATTAATTAAAAATATTAAAGTTTCACATAAATCAGGGATTGATTATTCGCAAGCACATATTTAAAGTACCATTGATATCAATTAATCACTTTGAAAGTGAATCCAATCTGCAATTTACAAAATTCAAATTAAATTTCAAGAGCAAACCGCAACTACATCAAAGAGATGGAATACAAAAATCAGCCAATCAGAATATTTGCACATGGAACCGATCGATCGATTGTCGAACTGCACTGAAAACCAGATTTGCAGAATTGTCGGCAAATCTATTAAGCACACATTCGATATAGATATCGTTATATATTCTCAAAAAAAATTATTCGTGTTTTATCTAGATTTCCAGTGGTTATATATTAGATAAATAATCAATAGTTTATATAATGTTGTGCACTTGATTATATAAATATATATACGGACAGATTATTTATCAGTATTATTTATTTGTTATTTATTTGAAAATTTATTGTATTTTTCATTTGAAAAATGGTTGTCATTACATTCCATCAAGTGACGATGTCATTGCTGATATCTACAGTTGCGTTTTCCATAACGTCAGTGGTGACGAAAAATTGGGATAACTCGCAAAGCATTTGGGAGCTAAGCAATCATTCCAATGATGTTGTTACGAAAGCTTTTGTCATTATCGGCACAGTTTGTGCTTGTCTGGCGTTTCTAATGGAACTTCTGATTCAACTCTCGTCAACGTTTTCTCTCAGTAATGCAATACGAATATTGACTTTGATCTTTGTTTTAATTGGGTTTGGATCTTTATTAGTTGGAGTAAGTGTTGGTGGGGTCTATCGGTGTTCCAGGAGAATGTGGATTTTCATATTGGTTTGCTGCTATTAGTAGTGTTCTAATGTTTCAAGCTGTTGTTTTCTACATGATAGCTTGGAGATGTACATAGCTTGATATTGAAACTAGTGGCATGAAGGACTTTATATTCAACAAGATTATATATATTATTATCCTTAGTCAGATCTTTTATTATTAGTTTCAAAAAATATATGTCTTTAATTTTAACAATTTTTAAAAAATAAATTAAATTTTAAAATTCTTTTAACCTTGATAATTATTTAAATATTTAATTTTCACATTAAGATGGACAAACATCTTTCTGATGAGTCTCATTGAAGAACGACACAGGGTTCAAATAATTCGAGTTCTGGTTTCAAGAGAAGAAATGGATTTAATACAAAATACCTCTCTATCTTCAAATAATTTGTCACGAAAGTATTTAAGAAAGCCTTCACCATGAGTTCGCAATAGATGAAAGTAGTGGACAGAACGGAATCTGCTGAATCATTAAATCATTTTCAATTAACTTTATATATTTATATTTCATACATGTTGCTAATGTAAATGACTGAGCCGGCCCTAGGTTATTTAGCACCCAGTCAAAAACAAAATTTGTGCCTCCTTGTAAATATTTTAATACCTCATTATATCAGCTCAAAAATATAATTCAAATTAAAGTAATCTAATATTAGATTTGACACAATACTCTTTTATGCGATTGTGTGCATTTAAAAATTCTGATTAAATAACATATTTTAAAATAAAAGCATCTATAAACAGAAAGAAACGTCCTTATAGAATAAAAGTTTGGATAGAATAGGAACATCAATAATATGAAATAGCTACTGGCATTGCTTGCAGTCTGTCAGTTTTTCTCAGAAGTTCAAGTCATCGTCCACATTGTATGTAGATTAGAAGAAGTGTTTCATGCTTAACTTTACATAATCAAAATGCATGTTTATATTGCTTTAGGTCAGTGCATTAGTGCGGCAAATGATATCAGATTATATTCTTTAACTATATTGTTTGATAATTTTAAGTGAATATTTCGCTTTTAGTTGGTATCACG
This sequence comes from Schmidtea polychroa, assembly GCA_959609185.1. Classification (NCBI taxonomy): domain Eukaryota; kingdom Metazoa; phylum Platyhelminthes; order Tricladida; family Dugesiidae; genus Schmidtea; species Schmidtea polychroa. The sequence goes on along the minus strand of CAUHTR010008199.1, from coordinate 89,925 downwards.
GTGTCCCACAACATCTAGCGCCCCAATCAATTGCCTGTACTGCCCGTCCCTTGAGCCGGCCCTACAAATGACCGATAACAATAAATATTTTTTATGCCAGCAATTTGTTCCAGTGTGTCAATATTTTTACTGTAATTCTTCAACAATTTACCTTTGTCTTCCAGCACCTTAATAAACATATATCCGAGAGAAGAATAAATTTTTTTAGCGAATTTGAAAAATTTCCCCCATTTTTTAGAAAAATAATGAATGTAAAACATAGATTGAGGTTCATCTAAATATGGAAAATACATGATCAAAAAAATGTTCGGTTGGTAACAAAAATCTTTAAATGTGGCTTCTTATGACTGATATGGAACGTCAATATTGTCTATGTATTTGAAATTTAGAATGAAGAAATTAAATATTTTAATAAATACAGAACTGTCAGTAATCATTGCACTTATCCCATAAGACGAAGAAAAATGAGGAAATTAAAATTCATACAAAAATTTGAAATCAACAATATATGAAACCAATTACAAAAATACAAATGTTGAGAAATCTATAAGAAATTAGGTAAAATAGTTAACTAAGTAAATAGTACATCTGTATTTTGTGGAGTCACGGTGCTTTTCAACAAAAGCTTTCATCCTGTGTAGCATTCATTTAATCAGATTGGCTAAAATTTAATGGTCCTTTGCATTCCACACCTTTCAAATTCATTGGTTCAGTATTGTTTTTGACACAATATATACTTTGTCTAATTGTTCCTTTAATATAGTCCAAACCTTCTCGATATGATTGAGATCTAGACTCTGAAGAGGATATACCGTTATTCTGATAGTTTGTTCACGTAACCAGTTATAATACGTGATTTGCGGAAAGTAGCTATATCTTGCTGGTAAATAAGATATTCTGAATGTATTCTTTCAACAAAAAGAGAATATTTGAACAAATTTGTGTATACCTTACCTTTTATTCTTCCTGTTATTCTCATTTAAGCACCAACTGTATCGTTTAAAAAGTAGCCCCAGTACATATTTTTATCACAGCCTGAGTAAATAATTGGTATTGTTGCTTGTAGTTGATAATTTTTAATTGCGTAACATCTGATATTGTTCAACTCTGTTGAGAGTCAAATATCACTTTATCATATGATATTAGACTTAAAATGGTACAAAGGTATATTCATATGATTCATATATAAATTACCATATCCAAAGATCACTTTGTTAATATATATTATATTTGACTTTTATTTTATGTTTATTATTACTTAGACGTAAAAATATTTCTTCAAATAAGACTTACATCCATAAAAATAATCAAAATGTTCCTTAATAATTTCACACGGAATCTTACTGTTTACTATTTTACTTTTTTTTCATTTTTACAGGGTAGGTGCCATAATTACTGACAGTATTGTATGTAACAATTTCCGACATCTTGATTGTAAATTTTGTTGCGATTTGTGTCGAGTGGTGGAACAAGGGATGAAAGTGCAGGAAAAATTGATTGCAGATCAATAAAAAAGGGCAAAATTTGGAAACTTCACAATTAATAAATAAATACAAAGAATTAATTAAATTTGAAAATAAATTAAAAAATAGAAATATTCCAAAGGATAAAATAAAAGCATCTATAAACAGAAAGAAACGTCCTTAAAGAATAAAAGTTTGGATAGAATAGGAACATCAATAATATGAAATAGCTACTGGCATTGCTTGAGTAGTCTGTATGGACGGATAGTGGACAATATAAAATCATTGTAGGATCACAAGAAAAAGATATATTCAAAAAATTATGTCAAGGTCACATGAAAAATCATATATAGTTTTATATCAATAAATATCAATAACAAATTAATAACAAAAGAATTATACTAGCAATATTTATTTTTATAAAATTGACAAATAATTAATCTAACACCAATAATATTTCACGTAAATGTTTTATAAATAAAATATAATACTGATAAATTTATAAAGCCATTTTAATTACAATTACATCTAGATGAAATTAATATAATATTTAATATTCTTCTTCGTTAATGCATTCAATAATTTTAGATTTTGCTTTAAAATTTTGATGTTCATATCTTTAAGTCTATACTTTTCATGTGTATGTTTTCGACAACTTCAAATGACCTCTATATCAATTATCATTTTTATTCGTATATACACCTTTATTAAAACCTTTTTATTAACCCGTATTTTTATTTCTCTCTTTTTTTTCCTTTTCCTTAATACAATGAAGTGAAAAATACCTATCAATTTTTCTTCATTCCAACTGCGACTCATTATTTTCTTAGTCGTTAAATGGTTTTATTTGTCATTAAAACAGTAAAGATGAATCTATATACTTCTCATAATTGTATGTTGGTTTCAAAATTGCATCCTGTAGTAAAATTCATTTTTACCGAAAGTCTATAATTCTTCTCACTCAAAAACTGTCTTAATGTTTTTTGATGACATTTACAGACAAAATCACTTAAGGTAAAATATTTATGAACTGTCCGTATATTTACAAAAAGTTGGCAATCCTGATTTGTGACATCACAAATATAACACCAAAATTTGTTCTTAAAAATTTCTAGGGACACTGCTTAAGTAGTGTCGACTAAAAACAATAAAGTGGTAGGGATCAGAGTCACTTCAATTTAAATAAAATTTCAGATTGTGCTTAAAGGAGGTATAATTATTGTAGACAAGTTATATTCATTTAGAAATATTAAAACATATTTATGTATGCTTATATACAAAAAAATGTAGTTATTTTATATTTCGTACAGATTATTTAATGTAGAAATTTGTTACCTTATGAATTATGACTTTTGATTTTAATAATTGGATTTTGTGTTAAATAAATATTTAAGATTTATATTTCAATATGTAAATTCTATCTGTTACTTAATTTTTTTATTTAAAGTTTGACGGGTCCCAAGAAAAAATCCAATCGGGCCTCACAGTTATTGGATCCAGCATTGATTGCACTATGAATTACAAGGAAAAATAAAATTATTAAAAGTTAATATATTAAAAATCACTTCTAAATTCTTTTTTTGTTTAAATATTCGATTTTTATTGAAAATAATGAAACAATTTTTAAAACCAATTACAAAGCAATTATACTAAAATGGAATAATTAAATGAATGGCAAACAATTATATCCCAAAATTGAACGATTTCCTCCATTAGTTGAAATAAAACTAAAACTTAATTTCATGAAATTACAATAAAAGTCCAAAAATCAATAATTTTAAAGAATTAAAAAAGTAATTTCGAAATAAGAAACTAAAGACCATTTTGCAAATCCATTATGCCAAATATTTCAATGAAATAAATAATTAAAAAATTATAAAATAATAAATATTTAGCAAGCTTAAAGGATAATTTTTTGAAAATCAACTGCAATTCCCTACATTTATAAGTAAATTTTGGTTTTAAATGTCATTAATTTTCAAATAACAATAAATACTTTGTTTAATCGCTCTCAAAGAAGTTGTTGAGTTAGTATCATTGTTCGGTAAGAAGTGGTTAGTGGTCTTGAATAAAATGAGAAACTCAACCCAAAGTTTTTATCACAATAATCAAAGCTGTTCAATAACAATAACAACCTTCAACACCTAATATGATTCAAAGGGTAATTAATCCTACAGGAAACCATCTCAAACTAACTAACCTGATTTGACTTTACTAATATTTCTCAAACTTTGTCGAAGATTTTCTAAATTTTTCTCTTGTAACCTAATTACTAAGCTACGAAAATTCACTAAAAAAGAATAAATGTAAATTATTTTATCCC